>JAQJVL010001835.1:0-132500 GCA_035578905.1 Stictocephala bisonia
ATTGATCAAAATAGATTCACCAACAGAAAATGAGAACCAATATGTGGATAGGCATGGTAATCACTCAATCAATGTTATGGGTGTCTGTGGACCTGACTGCAAATTTTACTATGTGAGTGCACGATGGCCTGGAAGTGTTAACGACGCCAGAGTTTATAGGAACAGTTCACTACATCGTCGTTTTGTAGATGGTTGGAGACCACTTCCTGATGGTATAATTCTAGCTGATTCTGGTTATCCACTAAAGGAATGGTTGATTCTCCCAAATGATTTTAATCTGGGTGACCGTGCTGTGAGACGTTTTAATAATGCACATAAGTCTACTCGACGAGTTGTGGAAAACTCGTTTGGAATTTTAAAAGAGAAATTCTCTTGCCTTAATCATTTAAGAGTATCTCCACTTTTTGCCTGTGAAATAATAAAATATTGTTTTACACTATGTAACATTGCTCGGACAGAAAACAATGCAGGCAGAGTTCTACAGCTTCAATATCCAGAAGACGGAAGAGGAGCTTGTCAGGGCCAGTGCAAATCCTGCTGCTGAAAGAAGACTTCAAGCATTGATAGATCACTGTCGATGATTTACAGGACAAGATTGTTTTTTTCTCCATCCCAATGTTAATGTTACGTAACCTTATAAATTTTAACAGACGACGCCGTGTTTATGATTGAATATCCCTGTACTACCAATATTGTTAATAATGGAAAGTAAAAGAACATAAAAAACAATTAATTATTAAAATAAGGGACTGCTGTTTTATGAATAATTTATCATTACCGTATTTTGAAATTAATTATTGTTGATGAACGTATTAATTAAAAGCTAAATTTTTGTACATTCTTATTTTAAATTTAAATTATTTTTATCAGTTAGTAAGAAATCACCTATTAATATGAAATTCAGTTAATAAATAAAAGTAGGCCTG
The DNA here is from genome assembly GCA_035578905.1 of Stictocephala bisonia. Lineage (NCBI taxonomy): Eukaryota > Metazoa > Arthropoda > Insecta > Hemiptera > Membracidae > Stictocephala > Stictocephala bisonia. The sequence continues at coordinate 927 of JAQJVL010001835.1, forward strand.
TAACTATACGTTTTATTACAGAAAATTGGTTGATTATTTATGGTAGTTTAATTAGCATATAATCAGTAAGGTGTCAAATGGACCTGCAGAGTGAAACTAAATCAAAACTAAAGTATTGGTCTATTTTGTTCACCAAAATGACAAACGTGATGCTCAGTTCTACCCTCTAAACAGTACAGAAAATGACCGTTCATTTAGCCGCTACAATCCAATTAGAGAAACGCTGTTTTTGGCATTTAAAATTGTTTGCACTAAAAAGGCTGCCATCTTCGATTTACTTAGAATTTTTCAAAATCCCTTCTACAACATAAGACAGCAGTAGTATTTACCCACCCGACCGCCCATACACGTACAATAAGTAGTACAGAGACCAGACAGAGGCCAGACAGAGGCCAGACAGAGGCCAGACAGAGGCCAGACAGGGGCCAGACAGGGGCCAGACTGAGGCCAGACAGAGGCAAGACAAAGGCCAGACAGAGGCCAGACATAGGCCAGACAGAAGCCAGACTGACCCACCCGCCCACCCATACACGTACACGTACAGACTTACTCACCATTAAATATAATTTATCAAAAAGTATACAAATCTAAGTACTGCAGTATATCAGTTAGATAGGTTCTAAGCAAACAATGAAATGGTATTGAACAAATTAGTTAATATAACCATTATCATATTACAAATTGAAACAAATATTGAGCTCTTAAATTGTTTTTTAAATATTAAAGAAACTTACACTAAATGGTCAAAATGTCCTTCATCAGTTGTAAAACCTTCTGTGAATTTAGATGGAGGTAATTCTAATTTTCTTTCCCTCTCCAATATATCTAATAGCTAAAGTAAATATAAACATTAAAATAAACTTATTACAGTGATCAGCTGACTTGTAACAATTTGTCACAACTGTGACTTTTTATTATAAAAGTAACAAGTGTTTTCAAGAAACACCTGTACTTGTGAAATTGTAACTACAACTACCTGTACTAGTGAAATAGTGAATATGTAACTTGTAACTTTCGTGAAACAGGCCCCAGCTGTTATATTTGTCGATATTTAATTTCTTGATACTGTGAAACTTTACATTTATTTGTAGTGAACTTACATTCTTACATATAAGACACCAACACAACGTTGTGCGTATTTTAAGGCGAATGTGAATGATGATAGAAATGTAGGATGAGTGTAGTCTGGTTACTAACTGCTCCTCAGAAAGGGCAATTTATTAATATTAATTAACTAAAATGTGTATGTTTAACATTTAAAAACATAACATTTATGTGAGGTTGTGGTTTTAAGCAACTTTGTGCAACTTCCTAATAATATAAAACTAACTAACATTATATAGTTAATATTATCATAATTTAGTTAAACAAAACAAACTTACTTTGCACGTATATGGACTTTAGCTTTTAGTTCAATTCACTGCACTTTTAGATTGGAATTGTATAAAAATCATAGTAATAACTGCAATTACATTTGGGGTTTTATAAAGTTAAAACGGACATTAGCACTAATCATAAGTAACATTTATTATTGATTTAATAATAATGAATGTTTTTTATCAAAAAAGTATTAGGAAATAAAACATAAAACGTGTAGGTGTACTGTCTGAAATATTCACAATCTCTCAATTTAAGAATAATTTCATGAAACATGATCTTGAGTATGTTGACTGGATTATATTCCAAGCAATTTCAATCTAAAACACGTTTTTCTGATTTTAAACTTTTTAATGGTACCTCAAATTTCCATAAAAGTTCTCGTTCCTTAATTATATTATATTTACTTAAAAGGCCCTAATTGTTTGTGAGGTAATACAATATAAAAACGTCATAAAATTAAAAAACTAAACATTCTATTGTTGTTAAACTCAACGAGTTCTTGTTTTATTGTCAGTAGTAAATCCACAGATGATACGGTCTTACCACATTTAACTCTTTCTTGTAGCTCGAGATTGAAGCACTTCGTTACGAATTTCTTTTACACAGACGGACGATTTAGTCTGCATTCATGAAAAGTTTAAATTGCTCAAACAATGAGTGGAATATAAAACTCGAAACTGCTACTTAAATTATTTTTATTTATGCATTATATTTAATAGTTATATCTTATAAATGCTATAATATTTGTTAAGCAGATATATATAAATATGTAAACATTACATTGATTAAAAAACAATTAAAACTGTGTTTTAAAAACACCGTTGTTGAGTTTATTGAACAAAAAAACTTACTGTACAATGTGAGACATTTGGAAACTAAAAAAATATAGTTTTGCTAAACTAGTTTCAAAAGTTTGTATATCAAATTAGCTTGTTAGCCAACTTATATATCACACTCTGAAGTTGACTCAAGTCGTCAAATACTGCTGAAATTCTATAAAATAATTTTCTTTTCAAAAACAAAATCCAAACTTTAAGATATTTTTTTTATTGAGACTCACGTCTAAACAGACATTTCAAATCAATATCATTGCAATAATAAAATTATAGATGAAAATTTGTAATATAAAAAATATTATAAAATAATAACTTAATATAGCGAAATTTGTTTTAATACAGTTACGTTGTTGAGTGCCTATTATTTGCGCTGTTAATGTGTTACATTTTGCCTATTTACACTATCTAATGTGTATTAAATAGTGTACTGAAATGTGTTTTATAACATAGAATATGCAAAGATTCTTTTTTTTCAAAAGACTAGAAAACTAATAGCCTAAAAGATTGACTAGTTCACAATACCTTCACAGCTAAACGGTTTCGGCTCATAAACTATAAATACACTAGCACTGCCTCAGCATTATGTTTGTATATAAATCATAAAGAGCACACAAAGGGTTTCCTTCATATATATCTAGACCTGTCATGTCTTTTATCCAGCTTTGAATAGTTGAGTGAGTTACAAACATCATGTTTTGGCTTCTATACAATGAAGTCAGACCACAACTCTCGGTGGGTAAATATGGCTTATAAACATCAAATATAAACTAAACATTTCATGTGTATTTGCAATTTATTTTTTAACATAGAGATTTGAATAGTAGACCTTTATTTATTTATTTTTTCTTTTGTGAAATGCTTTATGTTTTACTGGTTTACTATTAGTATTAACAAAAGAAAGAATTATCATATGTTCAAATACTAAGATATTATATTTAATTTTTGTGTTGTTTAATTTTGAATATAAATGTAATACAGTAATGCGTTTAAGAATATAAAAAATATGTTTCTTTATACTAATATATGAAAAAATATTAATACAACTTTGTATACATGAATTAATAAAATAATAAGTTACAATCGAAGAAAAAGTAGTATTCACGGCAAACAAGGAGTCAGGTACATGAAAATCTCACGTGACTCGTCTAGGGATTGACAAACAAGGAGTCAGGTACATGAAAGTCTCACTTGACTCGTCTAGGGATTGACAAACAAGGAGTAAGGTACATGAAAGTCTCACGTGACTCGTCTAGGGATTGACAAACAAGGAGTCAGGTACATGAAAGTCTCACGTGACTCGTCTGGGGATTGACAAATGCCACGAGTTGTCGTTCCTTAACTTACTAAGGTAACGGACAAAGGTACGTCCAGCTCTGAAAATACACTTTCTACGTACTGCAGAATGCGGTATTTTATTTCATACAGTATTAAGCTTTCTTTATATGTGTTTTTATATACCGTTAACTACTCAATGTACAATCTATTTAAGTAATCACACACATTTATTAATAACAAATGTATTAATTTAACGTAGATTGATTCTGAAACGTTTCAATAAATTATTCTTCGTAATGAAATCTATATTTTCAATTAATTGATTTTTTAGTACATGAAACGAAGGAAAAAACAAAAAACAAATAAAACTAATACAATACAAACTAAATCAATATTATTAAAAAATAAAATTAGTATCTGTTTAAATGTCAATGTCAAAACAAGTGATCGATTACTTATATCATTCAAATCTATCAACTAAATTTTCCTTTTGATATCTTGCTTGTATTGAAGGTTACCTGACAAAAACTGTTATTTAACAATAATAAAAATTATATTTTGCCTTAGTTCCTGTGACATTTGTTCTTATAAATTAAATATATGTAGCATAAAATCAAAACAAATATATATGCTGACAAAGGAAAATGTTATAGTAAATGTAAAATGTTTAAAGAATACTTAAAATGACTTTAAGAAATAAAGGAAAGCTGAAACACAATGTTAACGTAATATTAAAACATGTTTCCAAAAGGAATCATAAACTTATTGTTCAAAACTTGTAATGTTGGCTTTCTGCAATTTTAAAAAATAAACAAATATACTGTGTAATATTAGCAATTGTATATTATACAGTAAAAATGAAAATATATAATTGCTAATACTTTTATCTACTTATTAAGAATTAACTACTAGTAAAATAAAAATCTGTAAAAACATTTAAATATAGTATAGTTTTTTTTATAATTTGAAATTATGAAATTAAAACATTTTTTGCTTGCAAACCTGTTTTTATACGTTATAGTAGATGGTATCCGTTTTTTATAAGATATACGTTATTTTTCTCAATTACCCCATAAAACCGACCTCAAGCCCTTCATTAAAGAGTCACCGACCACAGGCCGGAATATCTGTCATTGGGAACCCACCTCAAGCCCTTCAGTAAAGTGTCACCGACCACAGTCCGGAATATCTGTCAGTGGGAACTGACCTCAAGACCTTCATTAAAGAGTCACCGACCACAGGCCGGAATATCTGTCATTGGGAACCCACCTCAAGCCCTTCAGTAAAGTGTCACCGACCACAGTCCGGAATATCTGTCAGTGGGAACTGACCTCAAGACCTTCATTAAAGAGTCACCGACCACAGGCCGGAATATCTGTCAGTGGGAACCGACCTCAAGCCCTTCAGTAAAGTGTAACCGACCACAGGCCGGAATATCTGTCATTGGGAACCGACCTCAAGCCCTTCATTAAAGAGTCACCGACCACAGGCCGGAATATCTGTCAGTGGGAACCGACCTCAAGCCCTTCAGTAAAGTGTCACCGACCTCAGGCCGGAATATCTGTCAGTGGGAACCGACCTCAAGCTCTTCAGTAAAGTGTCACCGACCACAGTCCGGAATATCTGTCATTGGGAACCGACCTCAAGCCCTTCAGTAAAGTGTCACCGACCACAGTCCGGAATATCTGTCAGTGGGAACCGATCTCAGGACCTTCAGTAAAGTGTCACCGACCACAGTCCGAAATATTTGTCATTGGGAACCGACCTCAAGCCCTTCAGTAAAGTGTCACCGACCACAGTCCGGAATATCTGTCAGTGGGAACCGACCTCAAGCCCTTCAGTAAAGTGTCACCGACCACAGTCCGGAATATCTGTCAGTGGGAACCAATCTCAAGCCCTTCAGTAAAGTGTCACCGACCACAGGCCGGAAAATCTGTCAGTGGGAATGCTTCTATACCTTTGGTTTGGCAATATTGTTCTTAGAACTGGAAGAAAACACATAAATGTATATAATGTAGCTGTATATAGTATGTTCAGCAGGGCTTATTTTAGATAACACCTAAAAGGAAATATTTATTCGCATATAAAAATCAATAAGAAATGAAATATAAATTAAAGATTTAACCGGGGAAAATAATGCAACGAACTGTCTGATAACTGCGTTGTGTTTTATGACAAACACAAAAGCGGTTTACTGACTTTATTAAATAAATTTCTGTTGCAGAGTTTTAATCTCGAGCTACAAGAAAGAGTTAAATGTGTTAAGACCGTATCATCTGTGGATTTACTGTTGACAATAAAACAAGAGCTCCTTGAGTTTAAGAACGATAGAATGTTCCGTTGATTTAATCTTAGAACGATTTTTACTTAATTGTTCACTTAAGTAATGGGAATAGCTTTGCAACCAAAGAGGAATGTGTATTTTTTACAATTTAGACGTAACATTAATAAATATAAATATAGATAAAAATAATATAGATTTAAATTTAACAATTCCCTGTTATTAGCTCGGTCTTTAATGATCAGGGTTTTATATGACTCTAACAGTAAAAGGATAATAGAAAATACATTACGTCTCCTTTATAAGTATTTAATTTTATACGATCGATCATTATTGTTATGTAGGAAATAATTAGTAAAATAATTCAAGACTCCATAGTAAACATATGGAACTCCATAATAAAATATTTATGAACAGTTATTATTTCTGTTTTGGAAAATATTTAATGAATTTGTTCAAATATTGAGTAATTAGGGGTGTCAAAGATGATAAAATATTAAAAATGATAAAATAATTTATTTCTTATTTTAAACAACTATGCGATGAGACTTTTGGAATAAAAACGTTGCTAATATCTACTTCAAATGTTAAAATAATTAATTAATCATAAATCTAATGCAAGGCATTTACATGTTTGAATACAAACACAGTGTGTAATTACTATACATTAGCAGATCAGACCACGGCTTAGATTGGCAAATCTAGGGTTCAACCCGTATTTTCCGAGTGTATTGAATATGGAATAATGAATGCGTTTCAACCATTATATATCAACCGTTATCAATATTTTTATTGATAAAATATTTTATAATTCTTTAGTGTTAGGAAAGAGTGATAAAAACCATAGCTATTCCAAACATCCTTACATAAATCCACGAATTTATAAATATTAGTTCCTCCTGTACGGGTGTCACAAAACGTTTGAGCTGGCTATTTATTTTCAGATTCTATGTGTGAATCTAGGCTAAAAATGAAGAATAATGTTTTTTTTTCAATTCACACTTTGTTTAGCAGCTAGACGCATTTTTTCATAAAACAAATTGTTGTTACCTTTACGATTGTTACAAAACTCGGTAAATGTTCTACTGTTGCTGTTAGAAAGTAGTTCTGTATTTAATTAAAAAATATTTTAAAATTATCTTTATTATTTAATGGCGGCCATTTTATATTTATTAAAACAAAGATCTAAAAATCACTGCTTTTATAAAAATTCTAGAACACAAAAAAAGTTGCACAGCGTTTTTTTCATTTCCATTGATACCTCATTTGAAAAAATCGCTATTTAGAAATAACAATTTAGGAAATAACCTTAATTCATATGAAAAATAAATTGCTCCTAATTTGACAGTATTTGAACATTATGTAAATTAAGGGTCTTCATAAATATTTATTTCTTAAGCTATTTTTACAAAATAATGAGGTATCATTGGAAAGGGAAAGTTGTTTTTCTAAACACTTTTTTGCGTCGTGAAGACATTTTTATAAAACCAGTGGTTTTAGATATTTATTAAAATACAAATAAAATGGCTGCTTTTTGAAAATAATAAAGATAATTTAAAAACATTTGTTTATTAATTAAATACTACCTTCTAGCAAAACATCGTTTTCCAAGTTTATAACACTCTTAAAAGGTGACAACGAAGAAATGTTGTTGGTAACAACAACTGTTTATGATAAAAATGGCGTATGGACGCTAAATAAAGTGGAAATTGAAAAAATATTATTTTTCATTTATAGCTTAGAATTACACATAAAATCTAGAAATGTATAACTAGCCCCAATTTTTTGTAACACGCTGTATAATAATTGTTTACTATGCAAAAATGAACAATAAGCTCCTTATTATTACTAGAGAAAAGAAAAAAAATCATTGATAAGATTATTTTCAACAAGCTTGTTAGCTCACTTGTTGACTTTTCTAATTCTCGAGTCCCCTCAAAAGGATGCTCTAAGTTTTTTCAAGTTAACTAAGAGTTGTTTGAAAGTAAACTTTTTATATCACGTTCGAAATCACATTTTCTTTCAAACAAGTACCAGAAGTACTTGGTTTATTAATACTAGTATATATTTCAAATATATGTTGAATATTCTACCATCTCACTGTCTCCAGTCTGATTACAATTTTAATTAATTAGTTACTAAAAATTGACAAATGGTTTACTTAGCAATTGGATTAGTTATCTCATGGAAAAGTTACTAAACCTCATATATTTAACATCCAAGTAACTATAGTTCCGTGGAAGTTAGTTACAATACATCTCATAATTTAATGTAAATTTAAATACAAATTATTACTTTTTTGTTGATTGGAGATTAAAGAAATACAGAGTATGATTTTAATAGGACATACTAATTACTGTTCAGACAAAGAAAAGTTATCTACTTGAAAAAAAATATTTTTAGTAAAATTATAGTTTTTAAGCTGCCATAAAACCAAATAAAATAATATAAATAAACCAGTGACTAAGATAGGGCTGAGTGATAACCATGGTCATGAAGGCCTTGCTATTCAAGGGGGAGGAAATTATGAAAGAAAGTTGGCCTAGAAAACTATTTTTAAATATATATAATAAAATTAATTAAGTTTTGTATTGAATTAGAGTACCCTTAATAGAAACATTAATTGTTTACGATAAACATACTTGTCAGTTATATAGGATCAACTAGTTTTATTGGACTATTTGGAATTATTAACGCTACAATTCTTGTTACAAAAACATACTTAATTAATTCTGTATGTTGGTTAGTACATTAATTTTTTAATTACAAAAAAATGGACGTAATGATTAAAATAAAAAAATTTTGCATATATGGTTTTTTTCTTAATACTTCAGCAAAAGACTTTTATAACTGTCTACTAAACTAGTTCGGAGGACATTCATTTCGAAAAGAGGCAAAAAGTGTAGGGATTACAAGAACCTTACTTCCACCATGAATCGTTTTAATGTGATTTTGCCAATTTAAATACATTAACAAAACATCACCATCATGAAGGATGTTCTGTCCTCAGGCAGGTAATTCTGCAGACTTCCCTGAAACCGTTTTGAGCAAGTCTTTTTGTTGTCTCGAACTTCCCTCCGATCTTTATTCTTTCCATCATCAGATATTTTCTTCTTCTCTTTCCTCACTTTCCTGTAATGTTTCCTGCTATTTATTTTCTCATTAAGATCTATTCTCTCATTTGTCCAAACCAATTCATTTTTTTCTTCTCATAATTTTCAGTACTTCCCTATCATCACCCACCCTACTCAGTAATTTCTCCATTTTAGACTCGATCTCCCCATTTTATTTTCTCCGTCATTATCTAAATCCTCATCACCATTGTTTTCAATCCCTTCTCGTTTTCTTTCCTAAAAGTCTACGTTTCCGATCAATTTAAAAAAACTCTAAAATAACATTGCATAAATATTTTCCTCACATTCTATCGAACGGTCCACGAAGTACATAAATATTTTTATTAACATTTTCTTTCGTCATGTAAGTTCTTAATATTATTTTCCTTCTGTAACGTATATATCCTTCAATAATATGTTCTAGATATTAAAAAATACGCAAATGATCGATTAGTGTTCCTTTTAATATAAGCTCGATGTTATTCCCTTTCTGTCATAATAAGCGTTGTTATATTTATGTTAATTTCATCCCGCACACTTCACTTACTAAATTTATCTTATTTAAGACAAATACTAAATAAAGTTGGAGTTTATATTAAGGTGTTATGGGAGAGGCAAAAGTTTATGTAATTAGAAGACAAATGTAAAGTTCTTCCAAACTAAAAACTCTTCCATCACAAAGCATAGTAGGAATAAGAACTGTCAAGTGCAGCCGTGACAAGTTTATCCCTAGTTTTCCCAAGTTCAAGAGTGCATATGGCAAACTTTTAGTATTTACTGTCTTACTAAAAAAATAGAAACCTTTTTTACTATTTGTTTGTATAAATTTAAGTGATACTTTGAAGATGTTGTAAGGTATTTATACTATATTTTATCCATAATCTACCAATTTTGTTTGCAACAACCTCTTTGAGCAAAAATGTTAGAACAAATGCACAAATATAAAAGATGATTACAACAATACATTTAGGTAGTTAAGAACAATTAGGACTATACTTTGGTGGGTTATTCTTTTGTATCAGCAATAATTAACTTTTTTTATTTTTAATAAAACAATTAAATAAAGAACGCAAAGAAACTATAATCGTCCTCAAAATGAATTACTTTTCCATTTTTCAATCATATCGAGAACATTCTTCCAGGATTTTAAAACACGATTTTTCCATGTTGAATGGTGTGGAAACGTGTAACAATAGGCATGCAATTTATTATGTAGCTCACTATAATGATTACTGTTTAGTTTGGATATAAAAAACTAGTGGATAACGTTGCCAAATTTGCATCACAGTTCAAGTAAAGACAAATGGAGCGGTTAACAAGCAGTGACAAAGTGAGATTTCCGACTTCATTGTTTGCTGTCTCAAGCTGCAAATTACACGATTAGTTTCAGTGAGACTACAGATTCTTATCTTCATATTTGTTACCATCCTTAAAGTGGCATGGAAATTCTATTCATTTTATTTCATAACAAATTTAAGACTCACTTTTGTATTGTGTATTTTGTTGATCGTAGTCTCTTGGGACTTGTTAAATCAGCTAAAATGTTAGACCTTATAAATAATTGTTTTGTATTTTCATATTAAAACCACAAAATCTGCTCGAGTTGCTTCAATGAGAGAAATACTCTACCATAAGAACACGTCTCGTAATTCATTTGAGAAATGCATTTCTTTGATCACTGCTCAATTTGATCCTGCATAATACATTTTAATTATTTATATTAACGTAAGGTACCTACAATTTTAAAAGTTGAAGAAGAAGTAAAAAAATGTACTACGTCCAGGCTAAGAATCCTTCTATAACACTAGACCGGCTTAACGTGAATTCACAACAATGGGAGTGGTACAGGGAAAAACCGTTTGTGTCACATCGGGAATCAAACCCGGATCGGCTGTGTGGTAAGTCAAAACCTTACAACTTGCGCGTTCCCCACCTACAAGTGAGACTCTGACTCGGTCGTCGTCGGAGGTTTTTCTCCGCTACCTCCTTACCACAAATTTTAATGTAAAAACAAGAGTCATAATTTTTGGTAAAACACAAGTTCGATTGATGATGATCAAGAGCCTTGGACCATATACTATCATAGTATAAATTTTAGGTTAGGTTAGAGGGTACTAGGCCAGGAGTTAGTATATTAGGAGAGATAGGACATTAGTAAACTTATCTTAGAAGACAAGTTCACTAACACTACATTAGTAGTAAACAAATACAAAAGAATCACACTATCACAAATTTTTTATACCACTGACTTGGCTTCTGGGTAGGTGGCAGGGGCGAGGCTGTTTAGTGGTGAGGGTTGTACATCCATAGAGCAACACTCAGGTATTGATGCAGTTTTTCAGTTGTTATGTGTGAAGTTTGCTGATGGGGCAGAGGTTGAAGGGGAGTGGTCTATCTTATGTTCAGATTAGGTGGGTCACAGGATTTAGTTATTTTAGAAATTATTTAAGTTAGAGAAAGGTTTTCAGGTTTTTAGACTTTGCAATCATGTCTATGGCCAATCATGCGTTTTCGGAAGGTTTCACTGATAAGGCCGATATATTAAGCAAGACAGGGCTTGCACTGGAATTGATCAATTAAATTGGAGGAATCACAGGAGTGGTTTCCAAGTATTTTGTAGGTTAATGAGGTAGTGGAGCTGGTAAATATGTGGCTGGGAGATAGACAGGGCAGGCTTTGCAAGATTTCTTGTTACAAGGATTAGAACTGGGTGGTTGCTGGTCTTTAGGACAGGTCAGGATGTTGGGATCAGGTAACTTAGAATGGACCAGGATTTAGCCGAGGTTTTTGTTTTGTCTGAAAGTCACAGTAGGAGGGTTTTCAATGAGATCTGTGGTGTGAGGGGAAGCTTTTAAAATTTTGACTCCATCTTTCAGGATTTGGTTGAGATTCTGTAGGCTAACCAAAATGACAAAGTGTAAGCATTGGGAACTACTTCTGGTTTTTGGTTGGTTTTGGGATTGGGCTAAACGGATCTGGTTGTTAGTAAGGTTAGTAGGGTAATCTCTCTTTTGGAAGTACTGACAAGTTGGCTATTGTATTTATTTAGGTTTCTGGGAGATGTAGACGATAGGTTCAATGTTCAGTACTCTTAATACCGAAAAATGGTTGCCATTGATGTAGACACTGCTAGATAAGTCTAGGATGCCCATGTTGGATGGTAGTCAACGTTCAGATGTTATTTAGGAAAGAAAACTGAGTGTCACACTTGTCAGTTAGCTGAAAATAAAATCAACACTACGTGTTTCGGTTTCATCGTAAAGCTGTAGAAGCCCTAGTTGCCTGGCTATTGGGCTATTAATAAATATCACTTTCTGAAGAACAGTGAGACATATTTAGGAACGATGACAACACTCATCACATACATTTGCCCTTCATATATCTTGACGATCGGTGTCTAACTAATAAATAAATGATTCAATGGATGAATATTTAAAATTTGTAATTGGGTTTTCATGTATAATGAAATAGGTAAAATTTAACCCAACACAATACAGTGGCATGCATAACAACACAAGCATACATAAATACAAAGGGTGTTTCCGCAGATATATCTGGTCCTGTCATGCCTTTGTGTAGCTTTGAATAATCTATTTAATTTAAGCCTTTTGAGATATTTCATAACACAAATGAAATACAAGTTTTTTTAACTATTAAAAAACTACTTAAAATAATAATAAAATTATGTCAGGCACGTAGCTAGATTTACTGTCTGGTACTGAATACCTATAATATTGAACTACCTGTCGTTTACCACTAGCAATGTATGAACTGAGATGCATTTAAAAATTAGGTAAAATATTAAACTAACCTATTAAAAACATTAATACCAACATATTTTACACACATTGTATTTATAAACAGTTGTAAACTGAGTTACGTCTTGGAACTAGGTAAAAATGTTAAACGAACCTATTTGATACAATAATACAAAAATATTTTATATTTTACTGACATGTATACTGAATATACTAACCACTGTGAACTCATGAACACTACAACCACAACAGTATTTCGGTGCTGAATATGTAAAAAAGTCCAAGTAAATATTTTCACCAGAAATTCATCACAATAACAAATAAATAGCTCAACATAACTAATTATGTTTGTGAATTTACAGTGCTGAGTGGTAAATTTGTCGTCACTTGATTTGTGAAAATATTTGAAAAATACAAATTCACGTAATAGCCTATTAGCAGGCAGTATGTTTTTTATTTTGGTATTATAAAGCGGCCACACGTTTTGATATCTTGGTTGCGTTGTAAGTCAAATTATAGTTTTACAGTGATAATATTTTGTTTGTGTTTTTAATTTTTGTTTTAAGTAACGGGGAAAACCTTAAAGGAAATTCAAAATTTGTTTATTTAGCCCCTGAACTGTTTTAATATTATATAAAAATAAATTACCTCTGTCAACAGTTCAAATTTCTTGTAATGTGTATGACAATTGTTTCAACATAATTATGTCATCTTCAGATACAAATAAAGTTTATAAACAAAAATAGTATAAATTGACATTTTAAAAATATAGAAAGATGTGTTTGTCATAATAATTAAGTTATTCCAGGTGTAGTGGTGTTATCAGCTGGCCTTTGTTTTCTTGGTGTTGTTTTTTGACTTAAAATACTGTTAAAAATAAAATGGGATTTAAACTGTAATTTATCATTTAAAATATTTTCACTGTGGTATTTTGAGTATGTGCTTTATATATCTCGTATTCTTCAAGAGTATCTAGTTAATTTACTTTTCTGCATGTGTGTAGAATTTGTAGGCCAGTATTTAGATCACTAATATCATGGTTTTTGTCAACCAGATGCTGGGCGAATGTTAATTTTTGTTTGTCTGTTTTTGGGTTAGGATGGTGTTCTTTATATCTGGTTTTAAAGAACGCCCTGTTTTTCCAATATAAATGCTTGGACAACTAGCACATTTAATTTTATATAAACCTGATTTGTCACCTTTTTCAATATCTTTTTGGTGTTATTTAATTGATTGAGGGTCTTATTATTTGCTTTGAAAGCTAGCTCAATTCCATATTTTTTCAATTCTTTAGATAAAGTATGTTGTATAGTGTGTGAGTATTCTATACATACAAATTTTTTGTTACGTGGCTCTATATTATTTTGTTTTTGTCTATTTCTTTGTTTTGTTATGAGCCTGTCAACCATATTGGATTCATATCCGTTTGACTGAGTGATGTGTTTAATTATGTTTAGTTCTTTTTCATAATTATTGTGTGATAGGGGGACATTTAACATTATGTATATCATACTATTGTATGCTGCATACTTTTGTGATGAAGGATGATAAGATGTAGAGTGGATGGTTTGGTTTGAGGTAGTTGGTTTTCTGTAAATACTGTAATCAAATTTGTTATTTATTTTGTTTATGGTCAAATCTAAAAAGTTTATTTTATTTGATTGTTCAATTTCCATGGTGAATTTAAGATTTGGAGCTATATTGTTGAGATATTTGTGTAATAATTCAAGCTGTTTAACATTTCCGTTGAACAGGAGTATTGTATCATCAACATAGCGATGGTATTGTACTATTTTACTTTTTTGTTTATTATGATCTGAGAATATAAATTCGTTTTCTATATAGTTTAAGTAAATATTGGAAAGTATGCATGATAAAGGTGAGCCCATTGCAAGACCATCAGATTGTGTATAATATTTATCATCAAATTTGAAATAATTCTGTTTTAGCACTTCTTTTAATAAAATTAAAAAATCGTCAATTGCCTCTGGTAGCATTATTGAATTAGTATTTAGGTGATGTTTTATAATTTCCAGTGTTTTTTCAACAGGTACATTTGTATATAGATTAACAACATCGAATGATACCATCAAATCATGCATATTTATCTTCAAATGTTTAGTTTTGTCAATAAAGTCGTGTTTCGATAATTGGCCGACGGCCACCTTCAACTCGCTCAGTCCCTCACTAAGAAGAAAGCAACCTTATTCACTACATTACTCAGCCCAAGGACTAATAAGTAAACACCTTCAGCTTTGAGGAAAATAAATCTGCCTAGCTCAAACAATTGTTTGCATGAAATATCCTCACTAGTGATATTACAATTTTCCTTAGATGTTAATTGTACTATTAATAGATTATGTATTTTATTAAATATAACATAAACCAAATAAATTGATTTATATTGACAATTTAGACTAAATATTTTTAAAATATAGCTGGTCATGCATGACTTATGATTTTAATGATACCTTAACACTGACAATATGTACATTTATTTTTATTTTAGCCAAAAGAACAGATTAAAAAGAAAAGCTACTTTAACAAATTGAGCCTCTATCGATAGTGTCACTAAATTGTTCCATTGGGAGTCAGTACAGTACACGGTCGCTCAACTATCTTAGGAACATGATGGATTTTGTCCAATAAGTTACATATGTCAGGCTGTATTCTCAATGCTGACACGGCGTCCGATTAGTGGTCTACATGGACACTTCTACTAGAGGAGTCTGGAGTGTCCATGTTGGGTGGTGCCATGGGTGTTGTGTAGGAGAGACAACTCAGTAATAACCTTGTCATTATCTGCTCAACAGACCATTCTTCGTGGTTCAGATTCCACATAAAGCTGAAAGTCCCTTAATTGCCCTGGAATTGGGCTATTAGTAAATGGCTATCCCTAAAGAACAGTCGACCTTAGTTAGTAACAAGACTACATATACCTAGGGATGTGAAAACCTGCTACTTTTGCTTAAGTGATGTAACAGTTCAATTTGCCAGCGCGTATCAGTTTAAATTAACTGATGCGAAGTAACAGGAAGTCAGGCATTCAGTTACTGTTGAAACTACCGCAACAGCTCAGATGAATTATCAAAACATCAATGATCGTTATCTAAACATGCTACCTAATTAATTTGTACCTCAACTTATAACAAAAAGGTTTCAATTAGAGAAACAAGGGTTCATGTAGGATGGAGCCAGACCACACACGGCTAATGTTGTTTTAGACTTTCTGCATGAACATTTCAACCAACATTTCATTTCAAACTGATTTCCTAGTTGTTTAGCGTGTGGCCATAACTAGCCCCTAATCAGTCCTGATTTGAATCCGTGCGATTATTTTCTTTGGGGATTTCAGAAGAAGAAGAAGACCTTCCCTAAACATCCTAACGCACCGATGCATCTAAGAGTGCTAATCATTGAGGCATGTAACGAGAAAACCGAGGATGTGTCGCAGAGTCATTAATAACGTAGGCGTTCGTGTTGCACTTGTCAGACAAGAAGGTGGCCACATTTAACATGTCCAGGTATGCATTAGACAATTTATATCAAACTTTACTGCATTGCATTCACAATAAATCTCTTTAACGAAACTAAATGTTTGATCATTTCATGCGCAACCCTGTAAATTCTATTTTAGAATTGACAATTATATTACATGGTGAAATGAAAATTGTGCTAATCTAATAACTGTCAATTAATTAAAAATTATTCTTTAGATCATTATTGGGAATTAAATCATTGCTTGTGTAAATATAGTTGCAAAATAGCTTTATGAAAGAAATATAAATAATTTTCATATAAAACAGACATTTTAAACTAGAATTGCAACTATTTTTGTATTAGAAAATTGTGCAATATATTTTACTTAATTAAGAAGTTTTTATATCTATTGCAGATCTCTTTTACAAAATGTAAGACTACCATGTTTCCAGGTTCATATTTTAATAACATATGTTACCAACCAACTACCATATAAAGACTAGAACTAACAAACTAGAGATAAGTTAGTGATAGATAGTGATAACATTATTAAGTGTTGAACTATCTCAAATGATAAAGAGGTCAAAGTAACTTGTAATGTATTACATTAAATGAGCAGTAGTCTCTCGACAGCTTAGGTTCATACATTTGTTTTTGTAACTACAGTGGCATAATGAACTTCTGGAAATGGGTAAGGTTCATAAACGATTCTATCTCGATTTATTATAAGGTTAAGTGCAGAAAAGGGCAGTGAGGCTCTAACCTTGTCTTTTTGTAAACACATTACAAATAAAGAAATTTCTATCTACCTATCTAAGACTGTATACATCACTTAGTTACATCACTTCCAATGTTACTTGCTATATGTTTGTTAAGGCTAAAAGGATACAATTTTGACCTTCTGACGCATGAAAAAAGATCTCGATAGTTTTAATTAAATACATGCATTTAAAATTTCCTCTACTTCTCAAATGTAAAAAAAATAAAAAAAAAAAAATAAAAACGTACGATACAAAACGTTGCTAGCAGCTACACAGAGATTTTATAATGTAATTAAATGTTTACAATGTACACAAACTAAATTCGAATGATTTCGATTAGAAACGTGATGGTTTGTTGTAAAAGAAACTAAGTTGAATACAAACAAGATTTTTTGCAGATATTATTTTATTATGTTCTACACATTAAAACTATGAGACAGTGCATGTCAAGTTCATTGTATTTTTTCGCACCTCAATGGAAAACAATTTGTTATATTATTGGAGCATAATAAAGTAAGTCATAGACGGTATATTATTTTAGCGATGTGAACCACAACATGCTCGTTTCTAAATATAATACTCGTAAGTTGCATTAAATATCACGGCAAAATAAAAATTTTAAAAGCAAAAAAGATCTTAATAGATACTATTATATTAATAGTAACTTGACAATACACATTTTTAAATTAAATTAAAGTTTTATAGCAAACTATAATTATTAAAGACGTTCGTAGGAGAAATAAAAACAATTCTTTATTAGATTTAAATTCGGTTGAAGCCATGACCGTAAATGTAATAAAGACTGAGCGCCTTAGACTTAGTAATCGGATGCCAGTCCATTTACGAGTTCTGGAAAACCTTTCAACTAAATGATATTATTTTATGGAATAACAACATTTATAAGTGTTTTTTTGTTACAGTATTTTTAAAGCGTTGTTGATGTTATACAGGCTTTGGCAAAAGTTTAGAATATATTGATTAATTTTAAAACTATTATGGAAAGAAATGTAATGACACTTAATAGTTATTTACTTGTCTCTGTACTAAACATTTAGAAATATTTTACTTGTTTTTCACATGATCATGGGGATGGATATGAAGGAGGTCTTAAAAATATTAACGGTAAGTCTAGCTCGTGTTATACCTCGTTTTAAAAGAGTTTGTTTGAAAAACACAAGAGTTAAAAATCTGAGGTCGAAAGGATGACCCAGTCAGAAAATACGGCTTCTCAAAGACTTTAATGTCATATAACTAATACAGCTCTAGGATAAGAGTAAGATATTTTTTCTATTACACTGAGTGAATATGAAAAATCAATTCGTTTTCACAAAAAAATTTAAAAATTTTTTTTATATAACACAGACATTTATTATGATTGTTAAAAATAAACAACATACTCACAATGGGGACCTCAAACTGTTAAATAATCAGCCGTATAACTAAGAAGAATTAGTAATATGACATTAAATTCTTTGAGTGGCTGTATTTACGGACTGAGTCACTCTTTTGAAATCAGGTTTGCACTTTTGTATTGTAAAGACAAAGACCTTTAAAATGAGGTATAACTCGAGGTAGGCTTACATTTACAATTTTTAAAACTTCCTTCATGAGCCATCATCTGGCTATGCGAAAAACAAGTAAAATATGTGTAAATGTTTGGTATAGGGTAATGTACATAACTACAAAGATTCATTAAATTTTTTTTAATAGTTTTAAAATTGATAAATATATTCCAGACTTTTGTCCAATGCTGTATAGACAATGTACAGATATATTATGTTTACATAAAAGCATTATTTATATGTTGTTTACTTAACCGTTTTGACAGTTATATTACTATTTATATTGGATTTAGAACGACTAGGTATTATTGTTTCTGGAAAAGTGACACCGAAACAGTTTATTGCTGTTTTTATCGTATTTATATCATCTTTTTCAACAAAATCTGTTTATATTCCTAACAACAATAAACATTCACATTGTATCTTGCTTCATTGCGTGCGTTTTATGAAAAAGGTGAGTGATTTTGTTTCATCATTACTGTACATTTTGCTTTTTGAACTATCGGAACCCTGTTGAAGAACTAAACAGTTAGGTTACTGCAGTGATTTATGCAGTCTGTAACCCTCATATAACTCTAATGCACACGTAACCCTTATGCACATGTAACCCTTATGCACATGTAACCCTCATGCACATGTAATCCTCATGCACATGTTACCCTCATGCACATTTAACCCACATGTAACCCTCATGCACATGTAACCCTCATGAAACCCTGATACACATGTAACCCTCATGCACATGTAACCCTCATGAAACCCTGATACACATGTAACCCTCATACACATGTAACCCTCATGCACATGTAATCATCATGCACATGTAACCCTCATGCACATGTAACCCTCATGAAACCATCATGAACATATAACCTCATGAAACCCTCATGCACATGTAACCCTCATGCACATGTAACCCTCATGTAACCCTCATGCACATGTATCCTCATGAAACCCTCATGAAACCCTGATACACATGTAACCCTCATGCACATTTAACCCTTATGCACATGTAACCTCATGAAACCCTCATGCAAATGTAACCCTCATGCACGAGTAACCCTCATGTACATGTAACCCTCATGTACGTGTAACCCTCATGTACATGTAACCATTATGCACATTTAACCTCATGAAACCCTCATGCACGAGTAACCCTCATGCACATGTAACCCTCATGTACATGTAACCCTCATGTACATGTAACCATTATGCACATGTAACCTCATGAAACCCTCATGCACGAGTAACCCTCATGCACATGTAACCCTCATGTACATGTAACCATTATGCACATGTAACCTCATGAAACCCTCATGCACGTGTAACCCTCATGCGGTCTATGTAAGGGTTACTTGAGACGAATATTAATTACCTGTATTTAATTTTAATCCTAATTTTTATAATGTGAACATTTAATGGATAACACATTTCCTTGTGAAGTAAAACGAAATATATATATGTAATAATTATAGTATCATTTAGTAAAAATATTTCTTTAAAGTTTGAATTATGGTAAACACATCATAGGACTAAAACTATTTTTGCCAATCATATCAATTCTTTATACCGTCAAATATTTCTCGTCAAATGGAACAAGTGCTACAGATAATCTAAACAAGGTTGATGGAATAACCAACAATGTTGGATGTTGATGGTAACTAAATGTGACTAAACCACATCCAACATATTGTACTTTTGCATGTAATATAGCTCATATATTAGAGCATTAATGTATGTCCATTTTCAGTTAATTGTCACTGTAATTTATCTATTCGTTCTAATACTGATCATTATACTTGATGTAATAACAGTTTAAAAGGAACTGATCATAGAAACTAAACAGCGGCTAAAACTTACTCATTGAAAACATATGAAAAATAACCTATTAATTAATACTTTTTTAAAGTTATTAGAAAACATAGTTTAACAGCAACCATTTTTTAATAAGAAGAAAACAAAATACTTTCAAACTTATCTAGCTATAGTCTACACAACAAAATAATTGCTTTACGATTAAGTGTATAATAATAGTTTTATACATCTCAGAGAATAATATATATTTAAAATAATGATTGAACTTGAATTCTTTATGGCTGTGTTTTTATCTGAATCATATAACAGTTTAATTAAATTATTATTATTTCATAACTCGTTCAAGTACTGTAAATTCTTCCTTATTCCATGGTCCGTCTTCATAAATTAAAATTGTTAATTTATTTCACAACATTTAATATTACTTAAATAAGTGGATATAAGGTTATAAACTGAATATATTTTAATGTGTCCGTTTACCAAAAAAATGATTACATAAAAATTAGAAGATATTTACGTCATAATTTGATCGTAGGCCTGATATATAGAATTTATTTTATATTACTTTTATAGTTTGTTTTATATTTGAATACTTATTGATTAGTACATTATGATTTATTCTATTATTAGTAATCTATTATTTAACTATCATACAACATCTAACATCCTTTTAATATGAATGGATGTAAAGATTTAAAATAAACATAATAAACACATTTAACCACACTTTAACTATGAATATTGGACATACATATTCTGGAACTAAGGAACAATGTTTATATAATATTTTTTCAATAAAACGAGCGTAAATGTTAAAAATGTATGGCAACTTATTAAAATCTACTAATAAGGAGTGTAGCCATTTATATCTCAATCGTTAATAATTCTTCAACAGGTCATATGTTTGCTCCTTTACTTTACTAATCAAAATATTATTGATTATACAGGTTGTTTATAAAGTTGCGCACCAGCTTAATGATTTTTGAATGATTACAGATACGCAATAAAAGGTACATCTTTATTGCACCTATAAATCCATTTTTTGAAGTAACTTACATTTTTCTATCATAGAGGGGGTTGTTCCGCAAAGTGTCATAAGAAAATCTCAAATAAGAGCATAGGTCGAGTAGTATATCAAATTAAAGGTATTTAGTATAAAAACTTAAACCTAAATCCTACGTCTAAAAGGTTTACCTTTAAAAAATTATGCTAGTTTAAAATAATACAATGCAGGTCTTGTTTTGGACACTAAAATTAACATTCTTTCTTGGCCCATGTTGGGAACGTTAAACTTTGTAAATGCTTATATACAAGATATTTTTTAGGGTACAGTAGTTAGCGATCCTTCACGTCCAATGGAGGATGATCCACAAGGAGTTTAACACAAAAATTATTATAAGTATAGGTCAAGATGTACAATATTTTAAAGGGATGACTTAATAAATTGATGGCTCATATTTTTAAAATATTAATCTCTAATATTTATTTTATAATTAGATTTTTTTTGTTAAAATAGGGTCAAAATTATCTTTTCTAGCAAGATAACCGACAAAGTGTACTTGACAAGTTTTACAACCTATGCTGTTACAAGTACAATTCATGGTTCATACTTGATTAACAGAGATATGAACTAGTGAAAAATATACATTTATGATCGTTTTACGAATGTCATAGTGGTTATCGATGCTTAAATAAAAAATAAATAAAGATGTTAATAGCCAGAACAATTTATTTGTATTTTAAATAACGACTAATTTTTATTTCATTAAATATTAATTTAAATTATAATAATGAAATGAATTTAAAATCAGGTTGTAAAATTTAGAAATTACATTTAAGATATTTTAATAAACTGGAGTATCATAGTAGGCACAGAAAAAGTACAGCCATTTTCAAAAACAATCCGTGTTACACCACAGTCATGTAATGCTCACTTCAAGTGAAGGCGTTATAGTGTGATCACTCTAATTACATGTTTAATTGTTCCAGACAAAAATCGTTATCGGTGTGGGAATTACTGCTTTCATCACATTGGCTTTTTCGCCGGAAATTGAAGATTTTATTCGATCCTGGATTGGAGCAGCTTAATTAATCCTCTGAAGAACAACAACCAAGTTAATCCTACAATTCGCCACTTCACACTTCATACCTTATAAATATAACATTAAAATTCATTATAAAATGCCATTCATACAAATGAATAGAATATATTAATTATTTAATTCATGAATTTACCTTCCGAAAGAAAATATAATTTTAAGTAAATTCATACGTACAGCAAGATTATAAAATAATATTTTATTAGAATTTTATCATGTTTTACGAACTTACAGAATCTTTAGTTTACTTTTACTTTTAATGTTGTTAAATATTATAGTAGTTAGAATATCGATTGTTTGAAAAACTAATGATTCATTCACGATATTCATTATTATTATTCATTTCTAAGACGCCGGATGCAGATATGTGGGCGAATATGGGGGTGAATGAATTTAGATGAACAAGTGTAATTATTGTTTCTATCTGAGTTCGACTTAGCTCGGAAAAGACTATTTATTAATAGCCAAATAGCCAGGGCAACTATGGGACCTCAGCTTTACGTGGAATCCGAACCACGTAGTGTTGGTCTGATTTTCAACTAACTGATAAGTCTAACACTCTCCTCCCTTCACAACATCTGACTACCATGCAACATGGACAGTGGACACCCCAAACTTCTCTAGTAGTGTCCACGTCGATGGCAACCATTGAGCGGACGTCGTGTCGGTATTAAGAAAACAGTAATAGATAGCACATTAACTATTTAAATATATACTATTTAAATCAGTAAATAATATTCTATCTAAATCATTAAATCAACAATTTATTTTACATATGAATAACAACGTATTTATTTTCAATTGTTATAAAATTAAAGACTCAGGCCAAATAAAAAGTTATTAAGGTGTATAACAAGCTTCTCGCTTTCATTTCAATTAATAGAATTATTGTTTCAATATAAATCAACTTATTTGATATCGTAGTTAGTGTTTTATATTTGGACAGTATTTAGAAAAAATAGATGTTTAAAGATTTGCCTTCTTAAAGTTTAGTCGTTAAATGCACAATAATAGTCGTTAAGGGATAGTACAATTTTCGATTTGTTGTTTTAATCTTTTTTTTATTTGTAACTTTATTTATAAATCGACCAAATACTAAACAAATCATATTTAGTAGATTTTTCTTGTATTTATACAGAAATATAGAAATACGATGTATATATACAATTATGATACGAGATTTTAACCATTCAGTGTAGTGAGGTAATTTAGTTAGGCAAATACGACACTTCAATTTGATTAATTAATATTAAGTTGTTTTAATAATTAAACATATTGTATTCATAAGTAAGATGTGCTTGAATAATTTTTATCTATATTTCTTTCATGAATAGATATATAATTAAATAATCAATTATAATAATATTTTGCATCAAAATTGATATCTTGAAGGTGTATGTTTTAGTGGCTATATTTCCTGTAATGTTATAGTCAAGTAAACAATAATTACAAAATTACCTAACACACATGACACTGTTGAACCTACGAATATACTCGTAGTAATCGTCAGTGCCTTGTGTACTAGTGTGAGGCAGTAGTGCGTTAGGATTTGATTTTTATTTATTGATGGACATATATCATACGACCAAAAAATTTATAACTATATTTGTACACTATTTTCATCAACGACAAATGATCGCAATGATAAATAGTTCGATCTCATACGACTCATAATTGAATAATTTTGAATAGAAAGGTGGAATATTAAATAAAAAATGCACTATTAGTTTGAAAAACACTTACCATAAAATCATATAAATGTTATAAAAGAATTAATTTGTAAGATTTTATTTATTTTAATGTCCACTAGTATAGAAAATATTACAGAAAAGTAGGGTATGAAATTCTAATTACTAGAATTACTGATCTGTGACATACTATAATTAAGGTAACATCTTACAAATTTGGGAAGAAATATTAAATTTAAAATGTGGTATTGGAATCCAAGCCTGACAGTTTCCTTTGCTGCATTTTGTATGAGGGTAGGTGTAGAATCCATACTGCACTAGGGATAAACCCCCAAATTTATAGATACGCAGACCTACAGGTTTGGAATAATATCAACTTGTAAAACCCAAGTCTTCTGGCAATAGAGAACTACAGGAGGTAAAAACCTCAAGCAAACTTTTATGGCTTATTGTTTTAAAGTTTATGACAGAATATTTACGTAATAATAAGTCCGTACTGTTGAAGTATGTTTTTTTTAAAGAAGGTAAAATAGATTAACCTTCAGTTTTAAAGTATTAATACAATTATATGACCTTATATCAATAAAAAAAAAAAAAAAAAAAACAAACAAACAGAAAATTTACCCCATGCTGATATTTGTTTAAATATCATAAAGACCGTGATGGATGATATTGATATTTAATTGAAAGTTTACACAATGCTGATATTTGTTCAAATATCATAAAGACCGTGATTGGTGATATTGATATTTATTTTAAAGTCTACCCTGGGCTGATATTTGTTCAAATATCATAAAGACCGTGATTGGTGATATTTATATTTAATTGAAAGTTTACCCTAGGCTGATATTTGTTTAAATATCACAAAGACCTTGATTGGTGATATTTAGATTTAATTGAAAGTTTACCCTAGGCTGATATTTGTTCAAATATCATAAAGACCGTGATTGGTGATATTTATATTTAATTGAAAGTTTGCCCTAGGCTGATACTTGTTCAAATATCATAAAGACCGTGATTGGTGATATTTATATTTAATTGAAAGTTTACCCTAGGCTGATATTTGTTCAAATATCATAAAGACCGTTATTGGTGATATTGATATTTAATTATGTTCTTGTTTTATTAATAACGTTTAAATGTGTGTCTTTGTAAATTATGCACTTTTCGAAATCTTTACTCTTTGAAATTTGTTTTGTTAATTAGATCATTCAACTCACAATGGCTAACAGTTTGGTGATTTATAAAACTATCGTTAAATAAACTTTACTGTGTTTTTATTATATAATTATGAACTAGTTTTACATTAAACATTTAAAATACATCTTGAAAGCTTTCCCAAATAAAGTTATAGAATAAACCCTACAATACTATATCAAGATTTTGATCCTACCCAACAATTGATATCTGGTTCATTTGACAGAACTTAAGATATTATAATTTGAATGATCATGCTGTTTTGGTCACTCTAAAATTGAGGTTGGATTAACCACAGAGAAGAACAGAGGTTACACACAGAATGTGTGTCGAGTAGTTTTCCATTCGCCATGGCGATGGCAGGGCTAGCATCTTCATTTATTCAGTTTCTCCCTTTACCCCCTCCCCCTAACAATTCGGAAGGATAAAGCTAGTAATTATGACAACAGATAATAAAGATTACATTACTTGTAATTTATTTACAACCGACACGGGAGTATTCGCTTCGCCCATAGCAAAGTGACCCATGTTTACTTTTCTCTTTGGATTTACACTTACTTAAATATTGGCTTTATTGTTATAATTAATAGTGATTTACTGCTATTGTTATATTTATAAAATTACCTAACATTTATATTTATAAATATAACAATAGCACATCAAATGATATGTACTCCCTTAGTTATTTTATTTAACTATTTTTGTAACTAAATAAAGCTATAAGTACTTTATTGTTTTGCAATTTTTTATATTTTAAAGTGATTTCATGTAGAAAGATATATTATTATTATCAATATTACTATATACCACCTGTATACGCAGTTGGATTTTTTATTATGGTGAGAGAGTGCAGAGAATAACCATGTAATCCTTTATGCAACGCTGATTTGGTTTTGAAAGAAATGCGTGGTGATACAGCCGGCCGAGTTCATCTGACAGCTGCTAACCGAGTTAAATTATTTCTCAGAAAGCTGAGCCCAACACAGCTTGAAATTGCATTTTTGAAACATTTCGACCTCCATGCTGCTTGGTTGTTATTTGCAGACTTGTTCATTTGTCTCCCAGTAACATTGCCTTCCGTTTAGGGACATGTTCATGTATCTTTTTAAATTGTTCAGACTCATAGACACTCGTATGTCAAAATATATTGGTTGTATTATATTTTTATTGGTATTAAAAAATCGAGTTATACTCATATTTCTTTATACATTTCGTTTCAGATAGCCACTCATGTTAAACCTATTATTCTACTTTCCAAATTTTGGGTTACACAGCAGCATACTTATTTGTTTGTATTCATACGAATACATCCTGGTCAGTAAGTCGTCCGACGAAATTTATTCACAATCATTCCCATACATCCATACTTTTTAATAAGATTGTATAGGTTTTTGTATGTCAGATTTATTTTTATTAAATTTTGTTTATTCTGTCAACATCAGTGGATTTTTCCTTATTATTTCAACGTTGTTATGCGACAACGGCCCAACTCCAATTATCTAAATCAACTATCAACTTATAAAAAATTCAATTTACAATAAAGTAATTTAATGTCATATTTTGACACTTATTTTATTTATTTATCTTGATATTGTCTTAAACAGAAGCATTGAAAACGTATATGATCAGATTTGTGTAGTTTAGTAGTTTTTGCGTAATAATCCAAACAACCTTTCTATAGACGTCTATTGTATACAATTTTATAATTAAAATCACGATTACATCCTTTTAATTTAAAGCACAAACCAATAATATTTTATGTATACTAATCAGTTATATAAACTGTAGGAAAAAATAATATACAGTTATCCATACAAAGCTTTCCATCAACAAAGCACATTACTACCATTTCACAAAACATACCGGAACAGCATACATACAAAGAACAAACAGGCTGAGTTTGCCTTTTCAACGTAGACTGTAAGGCGCCCTTTGTAAGTCCTAAACAGAAAATTACACTTGCAATATGATGCGCTTGGCGGAATGAAAACAGTTCTTAATAGCTTGGGCAGCGTGTTTACGGCGTGCATTAGTGTCAATATATTTTTTATGTAAATTAGGATATGTGTTTAATTTTTAAACATTTGTATCACCCAGAAGTGGTTAGGGCAAGGCCTCTGTTTACTACAAAGTCATAGTTACTTCGTACGTCGAGATGGAATAGACTGTTGTTAGGGGTTTGTGATTATGACAAATCTTAAGTACAATGTGTTGAAAAAGATGTGGACACGTCCTTGATGTTAGTTCAGCACGTTATAGGGAGGAAAGTTTTAGAACATTGTAAATTGATGTAGCTATGTGAGGGTGAGTTTTGAGTTTCATTTAGACTAAACAAAATTAGCTTGACCACGTGTTCTTATTTACACGTGTAACTTGCCAGAACATTTACATTTAATCATACTAAATTACACGCAACAAATTGCACCACCATCACCTTGTGTACTCTTTGTTTCGAGAACGTGTTGCGCATTTTTTCACGCTAATTTTCTTCTTTCAAGGTCCTCCAACAGGTTACATACTTCTTACTGTCCTAAAAATTTGTGGGAATAACAACAATCTGGTAGATGTATCAGATACCTATTTGCGGAGAATGATTTGGAGAAATGAAGTAAACAACTCACCTTTGGATAACAATAACAAACTGCACATTACGCCAATAATGTTTCAATGGAAATGCAGCTCTTATCCTTGCATAACATGAGGGAAATCCCATTACTATCATTCGTTAATGGATATTATTTTGTTTTTTCATAGGTGTAATAGTGTTGTCTTGTTATAAACATCTTTAAAGTTATTAGGCTAATAGCTCATTACTGATGGGCAAATACGAAATTCTTAATAATTGTAAATACAAAAAAAAAAAACCTAAACGGTAAATTATATTATTTCATAAAATATATATTTACAATCCTTTGTTACACACTAGTAATAAAGTAGTTTCTTTTAACTCACTATGAACAATATAGATAAACTAAAAAAATACAATAAAGATATTTTAGATACACTTATTCTACCAGGAATAATATATTTATAAAAATGTTCATTCCACCAAATAAAAACTACTGTTATATTGGATATTAAATAGATGCATACATTTTTTCAAATGTTATTTACAATATTTTTAATAATTTACCAATCTAATTAACTGAATAAAACGCCGTGTGTGCCTTTTATTTCATGAAATGAAGTAACCATACATCCTACAATACCATAGTACAAAACGACCAATCCAGTTGCTATCCAATCTAATGTAATTTATACACCATTCAAGTGATCTCCACTAACGATGTGCTCCACATCGTCTACTGTTAAATTGGATTCGTGAACGGTCTAAAAACATTAGCGGAGAATTTATAGCCTATGAATGCACTTTCCATAAATATTCCACTCATTATCATGCACATTTATGTAAACGTATGCCATTAAACGTATGAAGTGATGCGTAAACATACCTCATAGAAATAGAAAACATTCAGGTCTGCGGTTGTGGCAACACTGAACCAGCTCAAGTTGGTGAAGTTGTACGGCGGAGTGGGGGTTGTCGACACTGCGACCAGCTGATCTTGATCGGTTAGCCACTGCTCCGCCGCCATGTTCCTAACCTCAAAATGTCATTTCACTGTAACGTCTTCAGAATGTCTTTTCATTGTGGATAATTATTTGTTCCACATAGTTAAAACTTCCACTAGGTAAATTGTAAACATTAATTCAAATCTGACTTAATGCTTGATTATATTCACACCTGTGTGCCTCGCATAACCTGAAACAAATACAACTTATTATAATTCAGTTCGAATATTGGTTTAATGTAGGGGATATTGTTTTTAATTATAATTATTGGGATTCATATGTTTAAATATAAATCAAGGGTCCAAAGGACTTTCACCGTTGATAAGTGAATCATCTTCCAAGCAAATTATAGCATTTAAAGGGGATTGATAAAATAACTTCTGTTTTTATTAAATGTTATTGATTTCACTATAGCTTTTCTATAAGTTAATTACAAACTACATTCTTTTTTACGAAACTTTACTAGTTAACATGGGCTCCAGGATTTTTGTGGACATTAATTAACGAGTGTAGTACTAATCATATATTTTATTGGGAATTTTAATTTTGGAACTTGGATATTTTAGTTAAGGCCATAGACACGTGGCCATAATCACTCAACGTTTTAGAGGATATTTTAAGGACGTTGGAGGATATTGACATGGTGTCGGCGGTAAATCCCTATAGCTTGAAAAAAGTAGCTGAAGTAATCTGAACATTTCGGTATCCATTTGACCAAACTCATTTTGTATATAAAAAAGCACACTGTTCAGCAAAATTATATTTGAATAAAACTATTGATTTGAAAATTAATACGGAGAATTTCGTTCAAGCATATTACACAAACAATAAAAATACAACTAGGAGCCAATAGCTCTTTGTCACACTTAATATTCACATCAAGTATTATATTTTAATTTAACACATAATCAATCGTTACATGGCTAATAATAATAGATTACTTTATAAATATAAACATAATTATATGGTAATATAAAAATAATTGTATAGTTACTAAACAAGCTCGAATATTAACTAGCACATAGGAGTTGTTTAAGAGGTATTTGGTGAGGACCGAAAAGAGTGTCATTCAAAGCTTCATCTATGCACATGTAACAACCTCCGGCAAACCTGAGTCGTTCATAAATATGGTAACCTATATTTAAATAAACACTAGATATCAAAGAGAAAGTAAACTAATATCAATACCAAAATCCTTAACTGTACACATACTAACTGTGATAGAATATCTCACAATGTTGTGCCTTTACATAAACGGTTACAAATGTTGAACATTTAAAACAACAACAAAACATTAAACTATATTGTTTTTGTTAAATGAAATAAAAATGTTTAATTCAATCCCACTGTTGGATTAGTTTGATAAAGCTACTTAGAGCTAGTTCGCTCATACGTAGATTATCTAAAACCCTTGAGATATCTAGTTTTTTTATCTAAGTGTTTAGGTAGTAAGTATTTTTGAATGATTTATAAACATTGCTGATATTTGTACATTTAAAAAATATAAAATCAATGAAACAATAATAGAAAATTATAGCCTAATGGAAAAATATACTT
Source organism: Stictocephala bisonia (assembly GCA_035578905.1). NCBI lineage: Eukaryota > Metazoa > Arthropoda > Insecta > Hemiptera > Membracidae > Stictocephala > Stictocephala bisonia. The sequence goes on from JAQJVL010001835.1 coordinate 31,299, forward strand.
TATAAGAAATAGGTATTAAGAAATATTTGTTCAGTAACTTTCATTTTACTGAATAGCAGGGCTTAAAGGTTTATTATTCTTAATTTTGTTAGAATGATGACTAAAACAAGTGAAAATAAGTATAACAGCCCACTAAGAGGCACATATTGTACCAAGCAGAAGACGTAATGTATTTATGTTCTGGGTTGACAGTACAAACCCCACAACACCTGCCTTTATAGAGCAGACGTGGTCGACGCCTAGCCTGGGACTTCCTTCCGGTCATTTTTATGTAACAGTGCGTCGGGGACATAATATAACTTTTGTAATATAACTTCCTCAGGGTCTGTTTCACTGTCGTTATATATAAGGAAATGAAATGTTTTGGAATCAACGAACGGAGGTCATTGCTGCTTTGAGAAAACTATAACATTAAAACGTTTGGTTTATCATATATAAAATCCTGTGTCTATTAAACACGTAAAAATACGTATAGTGTTTGAAGTTTGTAGATAGTTTAAATAAATAGTGATTATTTCATATTTATGTAGAATTTATTGTTTAAGGAAGCAGGAAAGTATATTCAAAGCATTAACTTAAATCATATTATACTTCTGATTTAATATAATACATAATTATAATTAGCCGATATGTACTAGAACATGTTAATTAAATATATATATTAAATATACATGTTATTTGAGTATATGTTACTCAAATAACATGTATTATATCTATCAAAATGTCACCTCTGAGACTAATAAATTAACAAATTGATAACTTGCTTAGTAACTAATAGTTGCACTTTTAAATTGGACATTATTTTTGTTACACGACATAGTATCCTACCGTAATCCAGCCAACTTAGTTTGTAATTAAATTGTAAATCAATATGACATTTGATTCATCATTTTATATTCATTATGTACGTTTACTATTTCAATTGATGAACTTATTTACTTTGTTGGCATTTTTAGTATTTTCGTTATTATGTTTATTAAGTCGTTACATTTGTTTTTTATTATACTTAATATTTTGTTTACATAATTTATTTCTGCATTTTAATCTTACTTTATATATTTCAATCATTTTTTACATATTTGTTGTTTACTTTGATAATCTTCCTATCTACTAAATTTTCGTAACTTTTTATCATGCTTCGTATATTAATTGTTCCTGTCATGTTTTATAAACACTAGCAATACAGTTCTAAACGTAATATTACTTATATATGTTATTACTATATATTATTATTAGACCCCTATATTATTACTAATGATGGTATATATGGTATAATCGAATCAAGAATGAAAAGTTACTAATTTGATACCCCACTTGGGTATATTAGTTTAACATTACCCAATTTTGGGTGTTGGAGCATATTCATTTATTTGGAGGGCAGAGCCCTTGAAAGTTGTCTCTTTCAAAATAAAATGATATAATGTAATTGGGTAGATAAATACCTATATTTTGATACTATACTGGGGCGATTTATATTAATATTACCATTTTTTGTTTCCAGATTTTTTTGTTTTTGTTTTGGGAGCATGTGTCCCTTATTAATGGCCCTTTTCGAAATCTGATGGTATATTTGGATTCAAGAGAAAAAAGCTGTAATTTGATTCCCAACTTGAGTATATAACATCAGTATTAACAAAATTTACATTTTTAAAATATTCAATGTTTGGGCTCCCGATACCCCAAATTTTTAAGTTTTTAGGCAGAAATTTATATATAAGGTGCGCATTTGTTACGCGTGTAGAACTGTGAAGGTTTGAAGATTGTACTCAAGATTTTCCTCAAGTTAGGCCAGAAATACTATTTTTTTTGTGTGATTTTCCCATTAAAAATACATTGGGACAGTTTTGGGGTTAAAAAAAGGCTGCCATTTCGGAACTATGAAGAATTTTTCAAAATCCCTTCTTATTGCATGTCTACAATAAAGGACCAATCGTCCTACAAAATTTCAGCACCGGAGGTTAAGTGTTTTCGATAAGTAGGGATCAGTGAGTCAGTGGAATTTGCCTTTAATATATATAGATAAATAGTTGGATTAATTTTATTTCACTAGCGACAGCTAGAAACAACCATACTAAATGTATGTTTAACACTTTTTAGATTAATCATGTTTAATATTCGTGCCATTCTTTACTAACGGATAGTTTATATAGTATTTTTATAACCAGCCATGCAAAAAAATATAAACATTTTCACCATGATAATCCTGGTAAAGAACATGTAATGAATCCGTCTGCCCAACAGTACTCCGTGGTGGTTTAGAGGCCTGCCTGGAAATAGCTGCTTGGTTATTAACAATAGGACAAGTCGCAGCCACTCAGCCCGCTTATGAGCGCCTTGAGTCGGCCACTAATTGGACATAATTGATTGGTGACTTTATTACAGTTCATTAGCCCGTGAGCTACTCAAGAGGAATCATTTAACCGGTTATACAGACTGGCCAGTAAACGCCACTAATTGATTTGGCTGTAGGGAACTTTGGTGGATTAATTATACAAATTGTTTGGTTTACAACTAAGGGTTTATTAAAAGTAATAAAAAAAATCATTTAATTTTATGATGCATTAGACTTTTTACACTTTATACTCATAAACTTTAAACACTTGGTCGGTAGCGTAGTTGGTTCAATCCCAGCTTCATGTGCTAAAGGTTCTCAGTTCGATCCCAATCAGAGTCATAATACATTTTGAGGATCAGCTGATAACCACTGGCTGTTAATTTGTCATTGGGCTATTAATTAATGACACTTTCTAAGGAATAGTCGGCCTTAGTTTGTAACAATGACTACATTCGCTCAGCTACACTCATCACACTCATTCGAAATCCATACTCGCCCATATCTTGACGATCGGCGTCTTATGAATAAATAAAAAAGAAATAAATAAATAAACACTATATACTCACATAATATTGAGGGAAACTAAAATCTCCTGATAATAAAACCCATTGTTAACCCTTAAAAACAGCAAGTTTTCCTACTCTGATTTCAATAGAACGTACATGATTTAGCGAGTTTGCTTTTGGATTTGTATTTTGAAAGTTCGATTATGGCAGGTGCGTTATTAAAGGTTTTCGTAAAATAAAAAAAGCAATATTTATCATTTTAATTTTAAGTAGGTATACGTACACTACTATAGCTTATTGAAAACTGCATTATATTACTTTATTAGGAGTATAAATAAAAGTTACAATGAAGCGTTTAAATATTGAATCAAAATAAACAGCCATCGTCCCATCTTTTATGTCGTTTATTACAAGCCATATCCCCACCCAACCGTTGTTAATTATAACTATAATTAATAATATAAATGATTCGGACACTATATTTCTTGGCAAATAATCTAAAACCGAGTGACTTTGGATTATTTTATAAACTGTATGTTTCAAATGTGTCCTTTGAATGATAATAATCCTCTTAGTTAGGCCTAAAACGTACGCAATACAACATAGACACTCTCAACGTACGATTATCACTTTAGGTTTTTAGTTAAATCAATGCAATGACAACCATTCAATACCAAGTGGATGAGAGATATATGATAAGTTGATTTAACTGCCACACAATGATCATCATTACTTGTCATTCCCGTACGTCTTACGCGTTTGAATGTCTGAATGTCTAGGTTGCATTTAAATTTAGACCACATAATTATTGTTAGTAATAGTAGTTTGTACAAATAATACTAGCATTTGTATCTCTCAAAATATGGGGTTACGAATTCGAACGTATACAATAATTAATTGAGTATTAATTAATAGAGTAAACGCAGCAACTTGTTTTTTTGGAGCTATCTCAATTGATGACAGTTAATTAAGTCATGGCCAATTCGTATCAAACAACAACAAGATTCCCAAGTGACTTATAGACCAGGAATGAAAAAACTTATGTTCTTTAGTGCAAAGTTAAATTGAAATAAATGTCTTACTTATAATGTGTATAAAGATGTTAGTTATTCAGAATATGTACAGTAAGTCTGTGTTGAGGGAGAAACATGGGTGGATAATATTATATAAGTTATAAATTTATAATAAGTACATTTGAAATGTCAGTACAGTAAATGTGTATGCACTGAAACTAAGCTGGCGTTTTGTGACATTTGTAATAGTCGTGTGAAATGTTCCCTCAATGTTCGACACATATAGCCATTAGATCACTTAACGTTTTATATATAGAGCACTTAGCAATCTTTTTAATATTGAGTAATCAAAATCGATTTTGATGTCGAAGAATCATCTTCGGTTGTATAGAGGATCATCTTCGAAGGATTATTCAAGAGGTTATTTCAATAATCTCTTGAGACAGTTATAAAAATACTTAAAAAATAAAACATTTGTAGGGTAGTTATTTTAACAGCTGATAGTAAACAGTTTAAATAAAGAAATTTATATGGAAAAGTTTCATCTTGTTAAACTTTATAATTTTGCATCTTCATGATGGACTCGAATATAATATTGGAATTACATTTTATTTTGTCGTTGAGTAGTTAGTAATTATTGATTCTCTGTTGTTTTTGTATATGTGAAATGTTTCATAGCATTATTTTTTTAATTTTAGGTCCAACATGAATAATTTATAAATTTATCTCTACCGATGAAGTAATATAGTTTTCTTGACTTGTAAAGTTCAGCAAACGTTCATAAATTGTAAAGTTTTTTTTATCTTCCTTAAATCATTTACTAAAAGTTCTTCCTGTTTGGCCAACGTAATATTTAAGAGAAGTTGAACATGTAATTTTATATAGTTAAAAATTATTTTATTTGTTTTCATTATTGGTAGGATTATTATGTTGTAGTATATTCTTTATGCTGTTCTTTGTTTTATATGAAATTTTATATCCTCGTTATGAACTATTGATAATTTAACTTCAACATAGACTTACATTTCATTTCAATACCAACGGTTTCTTTAAAGTTGCTACAGGTAGGCCTATATTATGAAATAGTAATATTTGAGCCAGTAATTTGGTTAGTTAGTGTGGCCCACAACCACAACTGGTTTAAACTGCATTACATTTACATGGGACTACACTAGTGCTCCACAATGGACCACAAGACAACTGATATTTTTAGACATAACATTTAACCTTAGATTATAAATATATTTGTGAACTTACAAAATCAATGCTACAACTCACATTAATTACTACAACACTATACTGAGATTTACCTCATAGATATTATTTATTGTGAACTCACGTAAGATTGTTTCTAGATAGGCTACGATGAAAAGTGTTGTTTATTATTTAGCGTAGTGACTTGATGATATAATCCAAAATCCCTGATTGTAACCCAACACTGAGGCAAACTTAGTGTATAGTAACATTCTTGGGGAATTTATGGAAATATTCTACGCACTGTTACAGTTACCATAAAATTCCAGGACAAATGTCCACTGTCATTATGATAAAAATTGTTTATGGCAGTTCTCTCATGGAATCCATTGCCCAATCGCCTTCAAAATAGCCCACATGTGGGGGATGTGAGTTCTGCTGCCAAACGCTTGACAGAGTGATCGATATCAGTTCTAGGCCCAGCTTTCTTTTTACTCACACATTTCTGGTGACGTTAATATATCTGGAGCCACAACTTCACGAATCACTATATTTTACAGATCACTATTCATTGTTCATGATTCAATAAAATACAATAGCGGAAATGCTTCAAATCAAAAAGTCACATACGTTTTCTTGTTGAACACTTACTTTGATTTGAATTAAGTCTTATATTAGTGACTGCTATAAACTATTAATAGCACTTAAAATTTGAAGGTTTTGTAATCAAAATTATAACTTATAAAAGTGCATAGAATAAAAATTGAAATTAAGGTAGTAATTTTTAATTAGTACGCTATATAAACCTTGAAACGAAAAAGCAACTCTTTAATACTGTCATATATTTTTAAATGTTTCATACTGCAAACTGGGACTTCAATGAAGACAGTGGGGACAGATCAAATACATTATATCTTTAAACAGAAAGAATAATGTGTCTGGTTGGTTTAAAGGATCCACAACCATTATAGTAAACAGAACAAAATAACAAAAAAACTAACCAAAATATAAAATTGTGTGCTTAAGTTATTGTCTAGTTGAATGCACTTTCAAAGACAGGAATCAATGTTAGCTAGTATCTTAATGATTTCGATATGATTAATTTTGACATAAAGTGGATAAGGAAGACAAAGATTGTTGGACATTTGCCATCATACATGAAAAATACCAATCACAACGTTTCGATTTGGTAAAACCCAAATCTTTTTCAAGTGCTAAAAACTAAATTATATCTACACAAACATGTTATAAAACTACATTCTTAAACTAATAAACTTATCTATATTAATAATTATCTACATTTTAACCTAGATCCTAGAATGGGGAACTTCTAATAAATATAAAAAAATGTTAACTTGGTGAAATTTATATAACAAATTATATAACAAATTAGGCGCTGCCAAGATCACGATATCAACAAAAAATGTTAAAACACAATTCAATTAATATTTAAATCAGACTAAAATGAGATTACACTAACTAAGCATAAATACATGAAAAACACTATTGATTTAAAATAACATTAAGCATGCACAAAAATGATATATGTGACTCGGAAGGACTGAGACTACTATCTAATCTAAATTACTATTACAATTACATTTTAACCTGAAAAGACAACAATTAGTAGAAATAAAATAATACAATAAAATAATAAAATATTACAAAATTATGAAGTCTTACGACCCGCAGACAATGAAGTCTTACGATGGCGTCTAGACGTCCCAGGCACGAAGTGAGGATGATTCAAACTAAATGCTGTGTCTACGAAGTTCCCTCCAAGCATTTCGCTGTACCCCATTCTAGGATCTAGGTTAAAATGTAGATAATTATTAATGTAGATAAGTTTATTAGTTTAATAACGTAGCTTTATTACCTGCTTGTGTAGATGTAATTTCGTTTTTAGCACTTGAAAAAGATTTGGGTTTTACCAAATCGAAACGTCGTGATTGGTATTTTTCACGTAATGATGGCAAATGTCCAACAACCTTTGTCTTCCTCATCTGATACTCCATCATTAACAAATTTCAAAAACAAAGTGGATATTTTTCGAAGAGTAGGACAACTTACAACATCACACGGTAAACCAACAGAATACTGGCTATAGAGCTTATATCTATCGGTCGTGTAGTTTGATGAACGATAAAAGTATCTTATTTGTAGATAAATAAAGATTTCCATTCAGACTATACACAAATCCGCTCCAAAAAACAAATATGAACTCTGACTAAATCAAAGGATGCTAAGCTTTGTTGGTTATTAATACGGTCCAAATCAATAAACATTTTCGTTGAGTTAAACATAGATTTTATATAAATAATACGTACAGGCATAGTTCATGTTAACCTAAATTATTGTTACCTATAATTAAATACATTTTAGTTCCCCTACTTTATGCTCCAGTAATCAAGAAACTACCTCTTCCCTTTATGAAAATGTAACCCAAAATTACGTATCTGCGCTAACTCAAATATCTTTAAAAAACAAATTAGTAGGATTGTATACAGCACTACCAGACACCATAATAAACTTCACTTAGTGCATGTTAGTTGTCACTTAGGTTATTAATAAAACGAGTAATCGACAGTTAAACCATTAATTTTACGATTTTATACGCTATAAAATATGTTAATAATATATTAATACGAAAATAAGCAAACATCAGAATATAATATTAACTGCATATTAACTTTCATGATATAGGCATTTTTTTAATAGTTAAATATAGCATCCAGAGTTCAATTATTGGCCAAAAATCAATACTTAACACTAAACAAACTCACCAATACTAGTAACAAATAATTTATATGCTTTTATAATTTACTTCTGCGAAGATTTTCCATTAAAAATTGCTTTAATGTAGAGGACAGTTGGTAATGAATCCTGTTTGTTCTACAAAAGCCTTCTGGCTGGGGCTCATAATGTATTTACCAAGGCAGTTCTTTGTGACGAAATTAAAGTCATTAAAAATGGCTGAGTAATTATAAAACTCACTTTTCTTCTAATGAAATTTATATTACGTTCCGTGCTTTTGGGTAATTATGTGTTTCGATCACTCACATTTCAAAATCTATGACTATTTAAATATTTTTATTTTAGGGAAGAGAGTTTCTGAGTATATACTCTCCATAAAAAAGTTATATTGACATTAGAGGCTGTTTTCTTTTTTTGTTCGTGTGATCTTGTTTTTACAGTAGTTATTTACAATGTTTCTTGCTACCCAGCCACGTCAAACATCCCAGAGGGTCTTTCCACTAAATTTTCCCAACGTTCGTTAGCGGACACTTCCGGAAGACCTGTAGCAGTTCCCACGAAGGTAGCAAATTACTTTTTTACTGTCTCGTTTTACGATTGAATACATTATTAAAGTTGTTTTACTTATCACCATGACTTTTTTTATTTATATGCTACAGAGTAAAATTAAAATTGAATGCCATTTAATGTTTCAGCAATTAAAATAATTGACTAAGTAATAGTAATTCAATTTATCGTCTTTGAAATCGGACCATAAGAAAGAGGACTAGTTTTTTATTTATTTATTTAGATTTTGTTGATTCAAGTGATATTAATAACAAAAAGTCAAACGTCAAACAATACAATTCCATTTAGGTGATCCAGTGGCCGATCAGTCTAAGGCGTCAGGACTTTGACCTTGAGTTAGATATATCACAGGTTCAAATTCTAGAATGAATATTTATAGATAATGTTCGCCTTTTATTGTACTTATTCTATACTTACTTCTTTCAACTACAGAATTTACTAACTAATGGCTTTTTTTAATATTAGTAACGTATAGTGTTGCAGTTTTCATATTTGCAATATTTCTGCCTACGTTTTAAATCAGTAACTTCAGACTGAGGGTCCAATGTTGAAGTTCCAACTGAGCTAACGGTCAGAACTTCAATTGTTGAATGAAGTCTACACATGCCTGCAGGTTCGTGTAGACTTGCCAGTAAAGAAAAACTAATGTATAATACAGTTTTGTTAATGAATTATTTAAATTGCATAAAGTACTATATTTTCAAACAAGTAAGAGAGAAGGATAAAAAGGGGGTCACATATCCTTTTTTTCATGGATAAAATACTTATTGATAACAAAAACTTGAGGAATTTAATAAGAACTAATTTAAAATAATTGGTTTACTTTGCTTCATTTATTTAGATTAAAAATTATAATTAATATTCCCTGTTATTTCATGCCTAGAATAAATTAAAAGTCAATAAGTTTTTAATGAAAAGAAGACTTTAATTACTTACCTAAAGTTAATTATTTTATAATTGTATAAGTATATAATATACAGTTTTGGTATATTATACTACGTATACATCAGTAGTTTATGAAAGGTCTTCTCTAATTTGTGCATGACTTTAGTGTACATGTTACGTAACACATTCTTACAATCATACAGCGAGATCCACGCTTGGCATTTTGATAATGCACACCAGATGGTTCACAAAGAGATACAAAGTTGATCATTCAAAGTACACTAATGTAATGATAAAACAGTTAGATTAGATATTTATAACCTAATAAAATTAATCAATTAATTCCGCTTATAACATTAACCTATAAATTGAAGATTTTGTATCTATTAACTCAATTCATATAATTTGTATTCATGAGATAACCTATTTATTTTATTCGCCTGGTAAGTATTCAGATGTAAACAGTAGTTATCTTTCTTGTAGTATTGGCCTAACGTTCCGGAGGATAAAAATACTTGTGTATAAAATACCGGAAAAATCAGCTGATACAGCAGTATTTGATATTGTGCTATATTTAAATACAGTACAAGTAAACGTCACACAACACAAATTTATTACAATATAAGCACAAAATGCACAAATATACTACAATACAAGCACAAAATGCACAAATATTATGGTGATCGATTTCGGTGAACCACGCTCACCTTCCTCAGACCAGAGGGATTCACAAAAGAATTTGTGAGACCAGAGGGAATCTTTTGTGAATCCCTCTGGTCTGAGGAAGGTGAGCGTGGTTCACCGAAATCGATCACCATAATATTTGTGCATTTTGTGCTTGTATTGTAGTATATTTGTGCATTTTGTGCTTATATTGTAATAAATTTGTGTTGTGTGACGTTTACTTGTACTGTATATGTACCAACACGTATTATGCTAATTAAAAAACTATATTTAAATGTAACTGACTAGCTCTTGGTGGATTAAGGCCGTTAAGATGAAAAACTTACGAAACTATTTTTCTCTTTTTGAAGAAGTAAATACTTTGTATTACTGGTATTTCTGCTGGTAGACAATGAACCCTTTAGAAATTTTATTATGAACGATTAAAAAAAATTTGTATTATAAAAATCTGTAGGAATGTTTAAGTGTATGCTGAAAGAAAAGGTCTCAAGAGATTAATGAAGTTTTTGAGTAGTTTTGTAGATATTTTTCTTTAAAATTATTAAGCAGAGAGAATGCGATCTAAACTCTATTAGAACGTCTTAACCAAGCCAGACTTGACAGAAGAAATATTATTATTGAGTTAATGAACATAAAATACATAAAATACAAACCAACATAAAAATATAAGGTAATTTTAATATAAATTAAGGGAATATTGTTAGTACCCGATTTTAGAAACAAGTTTTAGAAGTTTTAGATCACGTTTGTTATTAATGTTTTTTATGAAAGCTTAGATGGCAGTTTTGTTTTAAAACAGATTTTTTTTGTCTAGTCAGTTTTTGGAAATTACTACAGTTACAATAAATATTTACATACTGGCCAAAGCTTTTGTTTTATCTAAGTAATAAATAGTCCCTATAATATAAAAACCATTTATAAGGAAGGATAATATTATCCTGTTAAACAGTGAAAATACATTAAAATAATAATATTAAAGAAAAATATACTAAACAGAACAGTGTTGTCAAAACGTTGTTCGTATAGTGTAAGTATGGACTTTAATAGCGTATGTTGGAGGTTGGTTCACTACACTGGGTTATCGTGTCACCTTTCAAAGATTTTATTTTTATTGAAATTCATTAAAAAATTCTCTCCTTATTGGTTATTGCACACTGCGTTAAGTTTCAAAAGTAAAACTAACGTTATTATTATTCGTGGGAATATTTATAGAGAAATAATACTAAAACCTCTATACATTATTGTTTAATATAATATTAGTAATTTAACATCAAATCATGGAAGATTGTAGTATACTGGATTGAAAAGAGGCGTGGTGAGATCACTTATAAATCTTTATGGATTTATAAGCTTAATCATAAACCCATTCGTCTTCATTCATAAGTATAGGAAACATTCACTATTTTTAGAACAAACCACGAACACCTGTATTCTTGACTTTATATCAAGCACTAAACTAACGCCGAGATACGTACGTCATTGTTTTTACACAAGCACCTATAATGACGATAATGTATAAGAACAAAGGTCCATTAATGCACAGAGGCCTGGTAATGCACTATTCCACAAACACTCGGGTAAACTTTATAGTCTGTGTATTAGACCTTAATACAGAAATCATACTCTGTGGTAAAGCAGCTATAAACGGCAAAGTGTAATCAAGGAACAATGGAGTCGGCTGCTTTGAGCCCCATGTGAGCGTACAACTTAATTACAATGAACTCCCTAGATAGCATCTGGGCGAGTCTCGACTTGTTTGTAGGAAGGCGGTACACGTCTCTTGTGTAACTTACTAACTGTCCGGATAAAATAAACACTCGTTTTAACAGCGAAATTAACCAAACACCAGTTTACCATTTAATCTCTTGTAATAGTGATAATATCTTGCGTGATATACTGTATGGTTTGTTGTCAGCTACCATTTGTTAATTATAAAGCTGCGATGTATGTTTGGATAAATATCCAAAAATCATGATTAGATATTCATTGATTAAAAAAATTTAAAGTGATCTCCTGTCACAAAGCAATGTGCAATCCATCGAGCCATCTAAGACCTGATTCACTAATTCTGTGTATGCTGTCCAATTCCTCCGTAAAAGAGCACAGGGGAAACGCTGTAACTATGTGATCCATTGTTTGGATTGACTCCCCATAATCACATGAATGATCTAGTGTCAATCCTTATTTATATTTCCAGTAATTGCATCTGCAATATGCGTGATATGAGTTTGTGGTAATCACCATGTTTGTTAAAAGATCTGTAAAATATACACGCTAATATTGTAGTATTTTATGTGTGCTTCTGAAATTCTTGCTTCTACAATGTACTCCTCGTGGAATAGTAAGCGAATAATCTTCAGTTGTTAAGTTAGTGATACTATTATGTTTTACACCGAGATTATGTTGAAAAAGAAAAGAGGTCAAAGCCTGTAGTGGTCCACTGACGAGTGACCAGGTTAAACAGACACGTTGTAGCCACTAGGGTTCGAGTAGACACGCTGGAAAGGCGAGCATCATTATTCAAAAATTAAACTATGAAATCATGTTTAATAGAGTTTAGAAGAAGTATTCAGGAAGAGTAAGTCAAATTCCATGAACAATTATTTAAAAAATAGTGGTAAAAGAGTATACCACTCGCTTATTATTCATTATTCATCTCTAAGATGCCTCTCTTAGAGATATAGGTGAATATGAGGAGGAATGAGTGTGATAAGTGTAGATGAATGAGTGTAGTCATTGTTACTATCTGAGTTCGACTTAGCTCAGAGAGGACTATTTATTAATAGCCCAATAGCCAGGGTGACTATGGGACCTACAGCTTTACGTGGAATCCGAACCACGTAGTGTAGGTCTGATTTTCAGCTAACTGACAAGTCTGACACTCAGTTCTCTCCCCTACACAACATCTGGATCTTGACTACCATTCAACACGGACACTCCAGACTTCTCTAGTAGTGTCTACGTTGATGGCAACCATTGAGCGGACGCCGTGTCGGTATTAAGAGAACCGAGCATGGAACCTATCGCCTACAATCTCCCAAACACTTTGTCTCCAAGTACCTGAGTTACAGCACTGCACCACCAGTGCCGACAGTAGTAAATAAATATACACATAATAAACTCATTTTCACGTACCAAAGTTTCCTTCCTATGTAAACTGATAATATATATTTAATGACAATTAACGAATGAGTGCTATGAATGATTGCCTCCAATAATATGATCTTTTATGGCATCATCATTTTGCCTAGCTATTCTCGTAGGTATAATCTAATTTTTATGTTTAGAATACATAAAATATCATTTCCTGTTTGTCTATTCGCATATTGTGAAATATTCTACGCACTTATGAAAAGACAATATCACAGTAATTTCAAACTTTAATTAAGGTCTACCTGGTTGACCGACTACCTAGTCAGTCATACTCCCTCCCCCCCCCCTCTAGAACACGAAGAAAGAATGTACTTTTATTTACTAACCAATCTTTCTATTCCGACTCTACTGGTACTATACTGTAAATAATAATTCATCGTATTGGGGCTAAATCAATTTGGAAACAACTAACTTGTTATGTATTTCTTCTTGTTAATAATTTGTTCGTGATTAAATATTTAAAAAAGATGAGTAATAGCTGTATACACATTTTATGTGTTTTAAGTACAATGAAACACTAAAATCCATTGTGATTCATAGTAATTTTAATGTTAGTAAATTTGGTAGTCTTAGTAATGTAAGTGTCTCTTTATATATATATATATTTATTTATTTAGTACTATAATACAGTACTACGTTCTAAAGAAACATTAAATGTTTTAGATTTATTCATTTTTATAAACTTATAAAATAAATACGAGTATACAACTAGGCAATATAGAAATGATGAATGTAAAAGTGGATAACTTACAAGCTTTATTTACGTTTTTATGAATTTTTAAGTGTTAACAGTTTAATTTCATCGCTGATTTAATGTTTAAAATCATTCCTAATCCAGCCGTAAATTTGATTTGTCATTCTTGTCCCCGGCGACAGGCTTCATTTAACATGCAAATGTCTACATGTGAAAGGTCCCAACCCTCTGGTTACAGTTTAATTTATCAATTTGTGTGGGCTGCTCCTTGCCTGAATATCCGTTTTATAATAATAGGTTACAGTCTCAATAAATATTACATATCTTTGATAATTTATCAACACTTCATTAGTCTTAAGTCACTTTACTAGTATTAAGTTATCTATCAAATAAATTGGATCCGTGAATTGTATAACAATTTAATGTTAGTCATTATTTATAAAAATAGCCCATTACGTAGATTGGATGGATCCTAAACATGATGATAAGGCCTATAATAATACAACCCTTCTCTGTAGCTCATGATAGATAGCAGCACATATCCTTCACCAATGAGTATTTGCATTTATCATTTTAAAATATGGTAATTTATGCAATATATATATATAGATATATATATATATATATATATATATATATATATATATATATAATTTAAATTCCCATCTCATGTTGTAATATTGATCCTTTCGATAGTTAAAATAAAATTTTTCATATTTATGTAAACTGTAATAAGTTTTACAAAAAAAAAAAAAAAAAAAAAAAAACACACAAAGAAAACAAAAACAAAATAATTTCCAACAAATATTTGAACAGTTTCATGTTCAGTAAAAGTTAGAGCTGAAGGTTAAGGGATGTTTTATTTTACCAGAAAAAACACTCTAACACTTAACCTGGGACCAAAGGCTTAAGGGTAACTTCCAAACCACTACCAGTAATCCGGTAGGCTGAGTGCAAGGACGGGGTCGCTCAGACGGTCACCCGTCCAAGGAACAGCCACCCTCGATGCTGCTTGACTCCATTATCTTACGATAACTTCGAAACCCTCCAGTCAGGGCCAATGGCAAATTCCACTATAGCCACTGAACTGCCTGGAATGTCTAGAGCATCTTTAGACCAAAATAACTTGCATGACACTTTACGATAATCTGCAGGTGCTCTACTGAGCTAATAATAAATTCCTTTTTCTATTGGTTAATCTTTTAATTAGTAACCATGACTACATTTACTCATATACACTCATCACGTTCAATCGAAAAAATATTTACCCATACTTCAATTGAAAATGAAAAATGGAAAATGTTATTCCTATGAATATTTCAGTATATATGATACCAAAGGGCAACAATAAAAATATGAATCGATAAAGTTGAGCTATTTACTGTCAGCATAATTCTATGTTAATTGATAATAAATCGTCACGGGGTTGTTCACTTGTTCAGTGCATGAAAACAAATTTAGGGAAATTTGTGTATGCATTTAAAATGTTGAGGCAAGTATTGAATATATATGAACGCAGGACAGTCTACTATACACATGTACAGTCAGTGCTTCAATATAGTACTGTATATTGGGCTGGGGTGGTGCCTCGTCTTCTGCCCTGGATCCACTAGCGGTCAAACGGAGGACAACAATGAAGGCTGTTATTGGGAGAGGGAATAGATAACCCTCAGAATTACTACTTCTGGAATTTCCAGTTTTAAATGTTAGACTCGTATTTACTAAGAAGCTATTACTATATATAAAAAACAATAAGACAAATACTTTCTAAGAAATCCAACACGAGTGTGCCACCAGACATAGAACTTATTTTGGCTATAATACAATTAAACTGAACCATAGTATACAACTTTCTAATTCCTAGCTATTATCTTGTCCAAATAATTTACAGAAATCTTCCCAATCATGTTAAAGAAGCAAAGAGTGACAGTGTCACCATGTACAAGTGGAAGATCAGCAAGTGGCTTCCCAGGTCGGTTGCGAGGTGGCTGAGGAGTTGTGTGTTCACTACATAAACAACAGGTCACACAGTTCAGGGACTAATATAACTTCTTAATTACAAAAGTTCTGAAATACTATAAGTTTGTTGTTTTTACATAATTTATTTTTAATTTTTGTTTGTTATTTTTTTACCTCAGATTAATTTAAATGTTTTTTTCTTCGTACAAGTTAGTTACCTTTTCTTCAACACATTATATTTTAGATACCATTCATTAGCCGTAAGTATTTAACTGTTATCTTTGTTCCATCGTCACTGGTTGTGCTTTGTATCTGACCCGACAGAGCTCTTCCCGCGCACAGACTTATAATCTATGCGAAGAATTATTCCTGTAAAGTGGTTATTGTAATTCTATAATTCGTAATTTTATGCACATTACAAGTAAACGTCACACAACACAAATGTATTACAATATAAGCACAAATTGCACAAATATATTACAATACAAGTACAAAATGCACAAATATTATAGTGATCAATTTCGTCCAAGGAACAGCCACCCTCGATGCTGCTTGACGCCATTATCTTACGATAACTTCGAAACCCTCCAGTCAGGGCCAATGGCGAATTCCACTATAGCCACTGAACTGCCTGGAATGTCTAGAGCATCTTTAGACCAAAATAACTTGCATGACACTTTACGATAATCTGCAGGTGCTCTACTGAGCTAATAATAAATTTCTTTTTCTATTGGTTAATCTTTTAATTAGTAACCATGACTACAGTTACTCATATACACTCATCACGTTCAATCGAAAAAATATTTACCCATACTTCAATTGAAAATGAAAAATGGTAAATGTTATTCCTATGAATATTTCAGTATATATGATACCAAAGGGCAACAATAAAAATATGAATCGATAAAGTTGAACTATTTACCGTCAGCATAATTCTATGTTAATTGATAATAAATTGTCACGGGGTTGTTCACTTGTTCAGTGCATGAAAACAAATTTAGGGAAATTTGTGTATGCATTTAAAATGTTGAGTCAAGTATTGAATATATATGAACGCAGGACAGTCTACTATACACATGTACAGTCAGTGCTTCAATATAGTACTGTATATTGGGCTGGGGTGGTGCCTCGTCTTCTGCCCTGGATCCACTAGCGGTCAAACGGAGGACAACAATGAAGGCTGTTCTTGGGAGAGGGAATAGATAACCCTCAGAATTACTACTTCTGGAATTTCCAGTTTTAAATGTTAGACTCGTATTTACTAAGAAGATATATAAAAAACAATAAGTCAAATACTTTCTAAGAAATCAATCACGAGTATGCCACCAGACATAGAACATATTTTGGCTATAATACAATTATACTGAACCATAGTATACAACTTTGTAATTCCTATTATCTTGTCCAAATAATTTACAGAAATCTTCCCAATCATGTTAAAGAAGCAGAGAGTGACAGTGTCACCATGTACAAGTGGAAGATCAGCAAGTGGCTTCCCAGATCGGTTGCGAGGTGGCTGAGGAGTTGTGTGTTCACCACATAAACAACAGGTCACACAGTTCAGGGACTAATATAACTTCTTAATTACGAAAGTTCTGAAATACTTTAAGTTTGTCGTTTTTATATAATTTATTTTTATTTTTTGTTTGTTATCTATTTTACCTCAGATTAATTTAAATGTTTTTTCTTACATTTAAACATACAAGTTAGTTACATTTTCTTCAACACATTATATTTTAGATACCATTCATTAGCCGTAAGTATTTAACTGTTACCTTTGTTCCATCGTCCATGGTTGTGCTTTGTATCTGACCCGATAGAGCTCTTCCCGCGCACAGACTTATAATCTATGCGAAGAATTATTCCTGTACAGTGGTTATTGTAATTTTATAATTCGTAATTTTATGCACAGTACAAGTAAACGTCACACAACACAAATGTATTACAATATAAGCACAAATTGCACAAATATATTACAATACAAGTACAAAATGCACAAATATTATGGTGATCGATTTCGGTAAACCACGCTCACCTTCCTCAGACCAGAGGGATTCACAAAAGAATGGAATATGGTTGAGTTGTTGAACACCATTTTCCATTGTTTTGTGAATCCCTCTGGTCTGAGGATGGTGAGCGTGATTTACCGAAATCGATCACCACAATATTTGTGCATTTTGTACTTGTATTGTAATATATTTGTGCACTTTGTGCTTATATTAAAATAAATTTGTGTTGTGTGCCGTTTACTTGTGCTGTATATGTACCAACACGTATTGTGCTAATTAAAAAACTAATTTTATGGAATAAAATACTTTTAATTTGATTTGATAATAGAGTATACTTTAGGTAGATGTTTTCAACTCCAACTTTATGCAAGTGATTACATTACTTCTGTAGTTTTAATTCAAATAATATTCTAACGATCAGATCAACTGAATAATAACATATTAGCTAACTTTATTGAAGGCTAATTTCATTAATAGCTCTTCAGAATAGTTAGGTTGAAGAAGAGCTAATTTGTGTTACATAGCTGTGTTAAGTAACTTAAAATATATCTAGTTTTCTACACCTGAAGTAGTCCAGATTTTAGTGATTGAATAAGATTATACAGTACAAGTAAACGTCACACAACAAAAATATATTACTATATAATCAAACATATGCACAAATATATTACAATATAAGGACAAAAGATTCTTTTCTGAATCCCTCTGGTCTGAGGAAGTTGAGCGTGGTTCACCGAAATCGATCACCATAATATTTGTGTATTTTGTACTTGTATTGTAATATATTTGTGCACTTTGTGCTTATATTGTAATACATTTGTGTTGTGTGACGTTTACTTGTACTGTATATGTACCAACACGTATTATGCTAATCATTAAAAACTGTGAATAAGATTATAATGATTGAATAAATTTATAGTGATTGAATAAGATTATAATGATTGAATAAGATTTCATTTCCACTAGTCTCTGATTAACCTTGAGTTTTCAACCAATTATAATATAGGAAGAGATTGTTAAATAAGTGTAATTATTATTGTGTAGCAAAATTATTTAAAACACACGTGTATATATACCTAGTACCTTCATAAAGTATATCTTACTGAGCATGTTGATTTTTTAAATTTACTTCTACTAAAGCAATATTTTTGTTTTCAAATTCTTTCGAAAACTTAAGATTGAGGGTATAATGTTGAGGCTACAACAATCAATAAAATGCATATTAAATATCTTAGACCACATGAATGAATTGTAAAGATTTGAGACAAGAAGCAATGTGCTAGAGACATGGCAAAACATTCAATGTAAAGTAAATATATATTTATAGAGACAGGACTTCCTGTAATCCATTAACTACTGAACACCACATACTTGACTGCGTTAAGAAATGTGACACAATGTGTTTGTACTAGTAAAATGTGACTTTAAACACATTGGATAAGATATGATGTGGATTAAGACATTAGATTCTTTTGTCTTTTAAGATATGTTTTACTGTATTAGTGATGTACACCTATAAATCTCAGTCTGCTCTAGCCCTCATCAGCTTGCTACAGATACATGTTCTCCAGTCAACACACCGGGGGACCAAGTGGTCGGTGTCAGCCCGCATGACCCAGGTCCCGTTTATGGTTATGCAACATCAGTGTCTGCCGCCGCTTCACTTAACAACTCCCTCTCATGTCTCCTCAACCTTCTTTCATAATTCTATCAGCTGCCATGAACAAATCGATATTTTGAACGCTTTACTGATTAAAAAATATAGTTTCACTAGGTTAAAATTATATTTTTCAAACCGAAGTGGCTCTGAATCAGTCAATTGGAGATTATATGAAGCAAATTTAATATAATAATTAAAGTTGGATGAACTTTGCTATGGTTTATGGTTTAAAACAATTTATGGTTAGTATTTTTTAATTTGTCTGTTTGTTTAGTAAATATTTGGCCTAAAAATTAAATTAGTTAATCACAAATATGCAGTAATTTGGAAAAAAACAACAGAAAACATTAGTAAAAATGGAATGTGGACAAGAAGTACAGACTGCGTAAGACAAACACAGGTCAAAGCATATTTATTTGAATATCGAGGAAAACGTAGGCATAGCGTCTCCTGCTCTATTATGCTTTTCATATAACAGAGTGTTAATAATAAAAATAATGAAAAAATATAAATACTAAAAGAAAATCTAGTCAGTTGTGATAAGTCAAGCAGATAACTACGCTCAATGCTCAAAATAGCTTTGGAGAAATTGTGTGTATTTAGTCCTTCTTTGCAGTAGGTTTTGACATGAATATCTCTACTTGGAGCCTGTTTCATGCCATCTATCACCTATTCTTCCATGTCAATATATTCTATATAAGTGCTAACTGACCACCCAATCATTAGTAGGAAAATCTCAGGTTTACACCACCAATATACTATGAAAAAATATTCTACAAATTGGAAGATTTTTCACTAAAAATGACTGAAGGTATATACAAAAAAATCCTTGAGAGAAACAGTAAACTGTACATTTGTCAATAATAATCACAATATATGATCTCATTATTATTTTATTCTTTAACGAATAATTATAAAATGTAAAGCCCAACGCGGGGCTCGAACCCACGACCCTCATGTGAAGAGTCTCAGCTCTACCGACTGATTGTAAAATGTAACGCCCAACGTGGGGCTCGAACCCACGACCCTGAGATTAAGAGTCTCATGCTCTACCGACTGAGCTAGCCGGGCTGCTATTAATAACTTTCCTTTCACCGTTTTAAAGTGTTCTACTTATTTTTAAATACACATGCTTTTAAAATTACTCTCCACTTCATAAGATTTATAGTTCTATTTATTTTATTTATTTCTTTATTCAGGGAATGAAGTTGGTTCAAGCCTTGGATATTTGACTCTAGTCCTTAGCCACGAAATACTATTTTCGTGTTTACTATTGTTGAAAGCCACATCAATGGATTTGTCCTTATTTCAACTCTTCCTTTCTTCAGGAACTTGTTTATCAAAATTTTATTTCAAATTTTATATTTTGGAATACAACTTAATTTTACTTTTGATATTGCTACAATTGTTTAGTATGGTGATAAAATAAACTTGTTTATTTTGTTATTTCTCTAAAAGTAAATGCGCCATTCTATACATACACAACAATTACTTATAGCATTTCAATTTCTGTATTAGACATTGAGACATTACCTTTACAGAAGTGCCTTCCTTCAAGAATAAAGAATAATAGAGTAAACTCTAATATATTATTAGTAAGAGAGTATTTTTTGCTTGCACTTCGGAGTGTGTGATCCAGTGGTCAGATATGCTGGCATTGCAAACAGGCTTCACGTCCTATATTTGTTTGATAGTGATTATGGCAGGTTTCAAAGGATGTTGGAAACAGCATATAATTCTTCATTGTTTTACTTAACTCACACTCAACTAATGTACCCCCATTTCTCAATTGGTGAATGGTCGGGCTTCAAGGCTCCATTAGAAACTTGATAATTTAACTGGCAGGTGTCATTAGCCAGTAAGTAGATCGACAGAAAAAAGTAGAAATAATAATTATATTTTAATATTATACAACTATATCGTCAATATAGTTATTGGAGGAACAGGTGAGAAAATATAAATCTCACGTAATGGGGTTGTTATAAATTAATAAAAATTCTCATTATCTGATTTGGTGAAACGAGATTGACCATTTAGTACCTTCTCAAAAATTGTTTTCATTACAGAAAAAAGGTTTTCGATATGACTTAAAGTGACTTCAATGTTTACTCTTTTTTCCTCATATAATTAGGCATAATTTAATGAAATTTCCTCATTGAGTTATATTTAAGCCATTTAGGCCATCTCATTTACTTTTTATGTATGAAGCTGTACAATGAAAATTCCTTATTCTAAAAATCCTCACCAATCTACATAACAATCACAATATTTTACTTTGGGAATTACAAGTGTATATCATTGTAATGGCACAATTTTTAGCAATTTATTTGTTGTTGTTAATTTTCAGGCTAAATACATAGTTTTTAGGTTTGAAGACGTGTTCAATGCTATTTTAAGTTCATGTTAAAATAAGCAAATACGAAACATGCCTTAAATCCACATGTGTATGGTTAAGGCTCAATTGTTCATCCAAAGTAGGCTACTAATCCAAAGTTTTTAAATCAGTCTACATATTTTTTGATCCACTGAAAATATAGTTATGTCGGTAGATGAAAAATATATCAATAGTATGATTGGTAAAATATAATTATATTGGT
The DNA here is from genome assembly GCA_035578905.1 of Stictocephala bisonia. Taxonomy (NCBI): domain Eukaryota; kingdom Metazoa; phylum Arthropoda; class Insecta; order Hemiptera; family Membracidae; genus Stictocephala; species Stictocephala bisonia. The sequence goes on from JAQJVL010001835.1 coordinate 53,309, forward strand.
TGATAATTTTACTGGCCGGATCTATTTTTATTTATTTTTTTTTATGTTGTTATAAACAAGGTCTCAAACATTTGAATTTAAAATCGTGATTATTTTACTTAAATTGAGTAAATAAGTTTATCATTGACTTTTTTTATCTTAATATATTTAGTAGAGTATATTACTTTTAACTATTATTTATCAATTGTCAGTTTTAAATAATGGGTCACCCTCTTGAAAAACTTAGTGCTTAGTTTGGTCTTTTTATTTTCAAATGACATCATAAAATCTAACTCTAATATGCATTAAATGTAGTTGGTGTTGAACAGAAACAATACTATCATGTATTATTAAATTTTAAATACATGCATGGAATATATTGTAAATAAAATTAATACACATCCTTTATGATGTGATGACCAGGGGAACATACTAAATGTCACAATTTAAGATAGTAGATACGATCCTAAACCATGGCACCACCAATAATTAACGCAAGAGGCGATTGCCAAGTGGTGTAAGGCGTTAGACATTCGATCGTGAACTAAGGATAGTGCAGGTTCAAATATGATCCTTTTTTCTCAGTAATATTCATGTAATATTTACCTTGTACTGTTCCGGCTCTCTTCTTTACTCTGTATGAATAAGTTCTCTCCCACACAGATCAATCAGTAGTCTATGGTCAGCCAGAGTAAAGTTAAAAAGGATATCACCCTCTTCTTTGTAGACGGAGAAAAAAATGTCTCCTTACAAGTATTCTTAGCTATAATAAGATATATAACGTACTCACCTTAGATATTTGGTGATAACTAGTACAATGAAAATAACCTAGATTGCATATGTCGTTGTAGGCGAATCAATAGTTCACCTGCAAGGAAACTGAGTGTGATTATAGATTTGGGACCTGTTGGCCTTACATTTAAGTCATGGCTCATTTTCTACCACATAATTTAAGTAATATTTCTTTTCATTATAAGATGATATTATATAGTTAATATCGTTGTAGTAGATTAATGTTAGCTCAATTTGGGGTCGTTTTCATAATAATTAACAATTTCCTGGAGTAAAATCTAATTTATATTATTTTTATTTTGAATAAGGTTATTCATAAATTTCATTATTTATTAAAATTTACACTATCAGTTCTTTTTTGTGTAAAAATTTGGTTATGGTAGATCATAGAATATACCTAGGTTGTGTTCTAGCCGTCATAGGTAAAAAAGCATGAAATCACTAATTCGTCTAGAGTGAAGTTGGATGTGGGCCGAGCGCCGTAACCAATCCCTTTACCGATGACTCTCCTGATTGCACTTCCTCATAAATATCACTGATTTTATCGACGAAAACGTTTGAGTTGAGGACCTAAGGCGGGAGGAATCTTGATCGGTGAGCAAGTAGATGTTGTAATTATTTCTTTTTACTTAAACTTTCAAAGTTCCAAACCGGGACCTTAGAGAGACAAATTAAGTTTCCATTATTATTTTGGTAACGTAAAAGAACGGCTGTACATTTTTATTAAATGTTGTTATAATCTCGTTACAACTTATAAATATTATATTAATTCATATTATAACCATATGCATTGTAATATAGAATTAAAATTTCTTAGTTATGCTTACATAAAGCTAGTTTACTGTTATATGTTAAGTTAAGTGAAATTAAATGCATAAGGCATTTTTTATGTGGCCAATTTTGGACTACCTAGTCTTCTCTACCACTTAAACACTAAAAATAGAGTACAGTTAGATATGATAGCAATATAAAAGTGGAATGAATCAAAAGAAAAAAAAAATCAAAACAACTTAACTAGAGTAATTTTACAAATAACAGTATAGGTGATGAGGAATAAACCACAACGGTAACGACTAAAATCACCCTAAATAAAATATTATTTGTCTGGTACTCAAATGACGTCCATACTTCAAGGATTACTGTAAATTAGCTCATTTGTCATACTAAGTATAGATTATAGGATATTTCCTTAATAAACCATCTCTATATATCTATTGACTGACGTAGAACTTTCTTTCCCTTGAATCCATTGTACAACCATTACAGAAAATAGAGATAGTCGTTTTGACATATTTTTGTATATCCTTTGCCTCAACCGAATTCTCTATCGACATGAATACTCGATTCCATGGTCTTGGAAGTAATAGTTCTGGGTAGGAGCCATGGTCTGGAGATAAATGCGTCGTATATTATTGTAGTATTATGTTGTTTTAAATAGTTTGAGACAGAACGTTCACTAGAATCTTCTCAAGTTACAAGGATCGAAGCCAAAGTTTTAAGTGACCTATTTCTTTCAGACTATGTGACCGACCATACTAAACAAAAATATTTAACAGATGATATGCGAAAGACAGTACTGCTAAATCATCCTGTCAGAGAATAAAATCAAATTTTCAGACATAGTTCCACAAAATTTCTCAGTCGGTTCGAGTTCAAATTGCAATCTTCTATTCAAGTAATCTTGCCATGATACAGGGAACACAAACCACGAAGGATAGTTTGTTGTAGTATTCTATACCAAACTGTTGAGCATTGAACCACAGGCAATGAATTATCTAATATTTAGTGATAACAAAACCTTCCTTATGTAGTGATAACATACACAAGTTCCTTATGTGAACAAAACCTGTCATTTAATTTATAGTAACAGATAATCTACGATATGGTCACTATGAAAAAGTTGACACCAATATTTCAAGATACTTTTGAAAGTAGTTATTAACATGCTAATGAAATACAAATGACATGTATTTTAATAAAATATTGTTTTAAACATTCAGAAGTATGTGCAATGAACTGTGAATTAATTATTTTTATTGAAATTTCTATAAATTACTTGTTTCAAAAAGGGCGTTGAGATATTCAGCAAACCAACAATTGAATAATTTAAACTTTATTTAATATAATCATATTGTTAAACAGATATGCATGGCAAAATTACTAACCAAAGTTATTTATTTTTTTATTTAAGTGATCCTACCATCATCAATTAGAGAACATTAGGAATATTATATCCTGTTTTTATCTAACTCCTGTATCCCAGTCCTCAGCTTTTAAAATGACAACGGAAGAGAAACAAAAAAACGATGAAGGCAATAGCCGCGGGCCAACCATTCCACGCACTCAATCAATCAATGTAATCTGACCACTTCGTCGTAAATAACAGATGCCAGCGCTCCGGTGACGGGCCACTGAACTATAATCAGCCATGAATGTGGCGATCCACAGTTGGTCTGATTGATGCCAACACAACCGCATTCTGGTGGCTGTTATAGATACCTATCAACACTGTCGTGAGGTCTTTGTTACAACTGTAATCATGTTTTCGTTTGAGTCTCTTTTCCTTTGTTTAATGTAAGGAGAGTAATGGGAAGAGCTGATTAATTGATGCTTTTATTGATATCAAATTAAAATAATCTTCCCAAATTACAGTATTTATGTCTTATCCCATCTTGTTACACTTCGTCCACATGGCCAATCCACGATAATTTTTTAAAAGTTGTTTGAATTTATAAAACGTTGGGTACGGCAACTAACAATGGCCTGTGTAACAATGATATCAAGTTAGCAGGGCCAGGGGACCATATCCGGGGCAACATCGTCAGTGTGATACATCAATCCACGATCAGGGCCATTTGGGAGAGTGTTTACTATGCTGTAAATATTGCTAACAAACAAATAAAGAAGTGCAGTAAAGAATATAGTATAGGCCTTTATTCAGGTAACCCATTCGAATTTAGTAACGACAAAATTACGGTATGGATTAAAAATTGTAAAAAAATATCAAAGGGAAAGAGGAATTACGTTTTTATTGATACAAAATTAAGTTTCTTATATTTATTATTGGTATATTTACACTATTTTTTTTCATTTTAATGACACAACATACATTAAACATAACTGAATATAAAAATAAGTGTTTTTGGCTATAACAATAAAAACTATTGTATTTCAGTTGTATATTATATTTTATTTTTGGACTATACCATAACACTTATGAATTGTCGTACTGTGTTAGTATGTTAGTTACTTATTTTAATGAATCCTTAAGTAATAGTGGCTCTAGGTGAAAAAACTCCTATAGAAAAACAATTAAAAAGTGCCGAAATTCAAATATCAAGCCCAAGCGATAATTTATCTAATGTTCACAAATTATTTATCAAAATTACTTTAAGTGTATTGAAATTGTATGAGGCAAATTTCAAAGAAAGGGGGCTTAGTCTTACCCTACTTATATATTTGAAAATATATCAATTATGATGATAAGTATCACATTATCATAGCATATAATACGTGGAAACTATGTTACAATACATCGATATAATACATGGAAACTATGTTACAATACATCGATATAATACATGGAAACTATGTTACAATACATCGATATAATACGTGGAAACTATGTTACAATACATCGATATAAAACATGGAAACTATGTTATAATACATTGATATAATACGTGGAAACCATGTTACAATACATCGATATAATACTGCAATAGGTAAAACTAGTATGATTATTCTATCGCTTCATGTTGATAAATAAGTATTAATATTTTTATTTTTGTTTCATACAAGGTCTCTTTAGTTCACTTTTATTCTCTCAATGTAATACTACAAAACAATACTTCTTGTTTTATCTACGTCACATAAAATGTTCATAATGGGGCACATTTCCGTATTATTTTCCCCATATATGAACAGAATAATTAAAAACAAACTATGTCCAGTAATAGCAAAATTGATATTAGCAAGTCGTATTTTAATCCTTAAAACCTTAACTTTTTACAGATTAAGACACATTCAAAGTTATATAATATATGAATATTAAATATTAGTAGACAGTGCACGCCTAACTTATACGATATCAAACTGTTATATATTTTACCAGTTCAGCATTTCTAATTGATTTGAATTTATTTAACAGGAACGTACATTCCTGTAAAATCAAATATTTCTTGTACGTTATCTGGAAAATGGATTCAAACTGCCATAGAATAACTGAACAATTCAAAATCCTTAGTAAAATGTTGACTGTATGTACAAATTTTAAGTAAAACATTACATGGCAGAAATTAAAATATCAAATGGAACAGAGGTATCACAAAAACTGTTGTATCGATACTCTTTGCTGAAGCTAAATTATAACAACATGGATTGTTAATATTTTTAATATTAATTTTTTTCGTCATTTTAATGAGTTTACGATCTGAATTTTAAACCATCAGTTAAAATAGTTAAGGAATTACTGTCATAATATTGGATTGACAAAATAAATTATGTATTGTAGTTGAAACATTGCCCATTCCATAAAGTTTAAACAAGTGTCCATATTTTTGAAATATTTATAAGCATAATATATTTCAAAGAGAGATCAATCTCTGTTTAACCTTACCTTGGTTCATAGTTGGAACAATTATTGTTACTTAAAAGATTATTATACTTATTTTAAGTGTAAAAATACGAATAATTAATGCACAGCTGTACATAAAATGGAATTTATTGCTCGTACCTTTGCAAGACTGGGCGTGGAAATAAGCATAAATAATGATTCTTAGCCCGCTGTGAGGTGCGAAAAGTAGGTGGTGGAAGAGTTAATTTATGTTACACCGTGACAGTTCTGTTACTACAGTTAGAGTAGACTTGATTTATCTGGCCTTATGTACGTAAGTTTGTTTCCGGAATGACATATAACTAACTAACTAAATTTACTTCAGTTAGTATTTTCCAAAGTATATGTAAATACAACCTCTTAAAATCACATCTTATCGTTTTTAACGTACAAAACAAAAGTTTAAAATTTGGCTCACTGCAATTAAATTCACACGTGTTATGCATGATTCCAAAGAAAAACTCAATAAGTATTAAACTAACTGACTAAGCGGTATTTTAACCATTTCTAAATTTACGCTAATTTTAGTCACTCTGTATACGTTTTATGGAAATATAATAGAATATATGTTTAATTGGTAAGTGACTTTGTGCGTATAAAAACATATCAATAATTAATATAAATGTTCTATTACACATTTGATCGAACTTGCAAATATATTGTAATATAAATTTAATGGTAAAACAGTTTTTAAATATAAGAGAAAAAATTGGGTGTGCGTCGGACCACACGGTGGAAGTTATACTTCTTTGGCCATTCTCATACACCCACTCACGCACACAAACAGACAGGATATATAAATGAAATATAAGACATTTTTCAATATTATTCAATATATTTATCTTCAATATATTATACGTGACTTCATTATTATATTATACACCTATATTATCATTATCAGTAATTTCTTCGATTAAATTTCTTCGATTAACAATCGATTAATCGATAGTTCTTAAAAATTTGTTCTTACTTTTCAGCGTGACGCGGTTTCTCGACCAACATCCCATCCCAAAGTGTCTAACGGGCGCAAAGAAGTATAACTTCAAAAATTTGCCATGAATATTGAAGTAAACTGTTCAAAAACAATAGTTAATGTATATGCTTAGTTTATAGAATCCTTAGGCATGAAGCCGTTTTTTGTCAACACAACTCCTCCCTTATTTCTTAACCAATTTAAACGGTTGAGGTATCAAAAAATTTGCTCCTATTGGTAGTTGTGTAATAAGGTCTTAATTCTTCAATATGTTCACCCTGAAGGGATCGGGAAGCCCTTAAAGTACGTTTTTCGCCCATTATAATTACCATGCAGAGAAATATAAATGAAACGAAAAGTAACAGTTGTTCAAATTTAAATAATAATTTCCAAAAGATTTTAACAGCTGTTGGAATGTAAACAATAGTGTTTGTAGTATTGCAGATGTTAGATATTTCGTAATATTAAGCCCGGGAATGCTATAAGCATGATTTTTATCACATTTATTGTAGGATTCCGCTCCTCTGGACTTGAAGGTTTCAACGGTAATCCAATGAAGTTATTTTATTTTTGTAATTAATGTTCAGGTGTTAAACAAAAACAAAGAAATAAATACGTTTGAAATAGGCTAAGTAATACCATTGGGTGTTTACACTAATAAGTACGTAGCGTGAAGGAGATAATGTAAATAAATATTGTGATTTTACGTTTAACACCTAACCTACTATTATTTGTCTAACGACGTCGAGGTATAACGAGCGCAGCGAGTGACAGAGTTGGTACTAGAAGCGTACAGGAGTATCTCCTAGTCTTCATAGAATCCTGAATCAAGCAAAAGTTAATTTGAGTGTCACACGTTGATCTTGAATTTTATAACATAATGTACCTTAATAAATATTCAACGATACATGTGTTAATTAGAATGTTTTTATATTCCATTTAAATGCATAAAATTTAAGTTACTGGTGATAGTTCTAACTTAAATGTTTTTACATGGAATGTAAAGTTACATTCCCTGCATATTATTAAGTGTTTTACCAATTACATTATTGTTCGTAGTTATTTAAATATAATCAACGATTTTATTTCGCAGCCAATTACTACATATTCATTATTCGTACGAATTATTATTGAAATGATTTTGTAACTTGGCAAAATTATAGCTTTAATGCAACAAATAGATACAATAAATATACCTGAAAAATAATCTCATATACCCACACATGTACGATGGTGATGAATTGCCTACTTACCCATACACGTGTGGAATTGATTCCTTTTTTGTGTTAAAAATAGCCCAAGGGGCGTAAAAAGTGTGTGGACACTTTATTTTATTAGTATGATAAGATAAATCAGTTTCCAAAAATATTTTTCAATATACTAACTGGATTGGATTTTTTTCTAAATTTTTATACAAATCCTGTCCATATTAAGCCCTATTTAAAAATAGTATTTAATTACCATTTTAGTTATTGAAAAACAGCTTTTTTATAGTAAAGATTGTTTAAAAACTTTATCCCAATAACGCACTATATTGGGATATATTGGGATTTTAAATGTTCAAAATTCCATTCTTAAATTGGCCGACCTTAAATTATAAAAATATTGAGTATTTTGTTTTTAGTTCTTAACGATGGGAATCCTAAATACCTCTCTCAAAACTTTCAGTATAATTAAAAAATTGGTGCAAAGGAGACACGCTCAGCCTGGTCAATATTACGTATTCCTCTTCATATAACATCTTTCTACACTAATTCATATTCGGTAACTGCTTGCAGAGAATGGAATAAACTGTCTCCATATTTAAAGAGATATGACAGTCAGGTTAACAGCATCATTGAAAGCCTTTCTTTTTGAGCAGATGAGCCTGTGATGATGGCTGAGGATGGGGTCTGAGATTAGGGTCGAACGAGTGTTTGAGTGAGAGAATGATAAAATTGATATTATGTTAGTAGTTAATTTAATTTATATTATTTGCTTCTTTGTGATTGAATTATTAGTATTTTTATTTAGTTTATTTCTGTATTCCCATGTTTATATTTAGTTCTGTAGACTTTGTTATATTTACTACTTTAATATAAAAGGGTTAACTGTAAAAGAGGACTTATTAGTCCTAAGTTCACAAATTGTATTAAACAATTGTTGTACAATAATAATATTAACAATTGTTGTATAATAAAGTTGTACAATTATTGTATTGCTACGATAAAACAGTTTTTTAGCTTTTTTAAATGCATTGTAGTAATTATTTTAAACAGACCGCAAAATATTAAGAGTTGAAAAGGTAGGAAAATACCACTAAATGAAATGTTTTTTAAACTACAGACAAATATTAGCCCACGTGTTGCCACGTTGTGGCAACCAGTTGCCAAACAGTAGATATATTAAACATCATTTAGATTAAAACGAAATGGTTTGATACTACAAACTTGGTGTCGGGCGAGAACTAAAGTGAATATAATGTAATTATTATAATTTGCCACTGACAACGATCTTGATAATTAATCCTAATAATAAAAATAATATCAGACAAAAAATACTTGTTGGAAACTACCAATCCTATGGAAGTATTCCTTCAGTAAAATTTTCATGATTGTTACGAGGTAAGATTCAAACTGAATATAACTACATACTTAATTTTTTACGTTGAATCAGTTAATGAGACAATGTAGATAATCATGATACAGTTTTAAATGACTGTTGAATCTAAATTAATACAAGTTGTAAGTTCAATATTTTAAGTTTGAATTACGAATTGGGGCAGTTTCAAAAAATAAATAAATTTATAACTTTAGAAAAGATAATTTTGGGTATTAAGAGCGACTCTTTTATCTGGTTTAACTGGTTTTATCGTTTCTTGTTCGTGATTCAAAGTTTAGATGTGATTAATATTTATGAACAAATATTTCATAACCAAAATAACATGTGTATTGAGGAATTAAGTTTAGAAATTTTAGATGGGATTGAAATAAATTTCACTTGTAAGTAGACTGAAATAATTGTATTAAAAAAATTAATATATATTCAAAAGAATACAAAAATCACTGTATAGTAATGGTTGATAGAAAATAATGTAATATGCAGTATTTTCTATATAACGGCTATAAGTTTAGTTTCATAACTGAATACAGAGTATTAGCGAGACTCAAAGTGAGCATATTGGTCATATTTATGAAACATTTAATCGTAGTTTATATAGCACAGAAATATGTGCCTTATGACTCAATTTTATGACATATTCTTTTAAGATGACCGTTGAACAAATATTTTTAGAAAATCATCTCATGTAAATTTTCTAGTGTTTCGATATTACTTCCATTTATGGAGCTGACAGTCAATAAAATACTATTTAGAATAGATTACTTAATAAAAATCAATTGAGAATAAACTTAAATAGATTTTTTTTATTAATTTACATTATTATTTAGTTAATTAAATATTCTGAGTTAGCAATAATATAAAAAGTAATTAATTGATATCAATGATTAAAATTTTTAGTTTTTCGATCGGAAAACTAAGGGTTACAAATAATGTAAACAAAATGTAACTTACAAAATGAGGTCATCCAATACACAATATTAGTATTCACTTCCACGAAAGAAATACACACATTAAACCAGTTTTTTTCTCTTTTTTTCATTTTATTTAGCTCGATTTTTTTCTGCTTTTATTAGAAAAAGAAATGTTTAATGTACAAAGAGATATACGGTTTACAGAAAGTAAGAAATGTATTAAAAAAAAAAACACTAAAAACGTAAATTTAAATAATCGGCAATGACTGACAGTTTTGACGGAAACCAGTCCTATAGGTACCGACCTATAGATACCAGTCCTATAGGTACCGACCTATAAATACCAGTCCTATAGTACTGACGTGAACCTGGTAGGAACCGATTCCTTCCAGCCGTGTCTTGCCGATAACTACAAGACATGAGAATGTCATTTTGTACTTTGGCCGATGTCGGTGGAATTCCTCATCACAATTGCTCCATCACATATCTCATAAATAATGATGGTCATGTCGTTGAGTTGATTTAAATGCATTAAGTTTAATATTTGTTAATTATTCAGAGATATATTGTTCTTATTTATTTAAAATAATTGTCGTTGTTATGTTTTTGTAATTTATTTGTTTATTTTCTGATTTTTTCTTTTTTTTTTGTAAAATATATATTATTAGAATGTTTATTACTTGTTATTGATTTACTATAGTTTAAAAATTGTTTGATAAATAAATTTCTATTGATTGTACTGTCGATAATTTATTATTTTTATGTTGATGAAACTCAAACATACCAGTCGTGATCCAGAAGAAAGATTAAATAGTGCCAAAAATACCTGGACATTTAAAAAAACGAACTTTATATCAAATTTAAAGGAGGAAGTATTCAAAACGCTTAAAAATTATTTTCTACCTCTACAATAATATGATTTATTTATTTTTAATTTATCTGTCAAATTAACTTTAAATATCGTTTGTTTTCCCTTCATTTGTCTGTAATGATGATTTTTATGATCTTTGAGAGTACTTCAATTATTTATTTAATATATTTACATAATTTAAGTTATTATTGTTTTGTTACTGTTTCAATTTGTCGTTGTTACTTCTATATTTATATAATTTATCTTAGTTGATCTCTTAAATAGCATTTCTGCTAAAGAGATTACTATAAGATGCAATGTAAATTCAACTATAAAGAAAATAATAAACAATTTTTTAATTTAAATTCAGTTATTTTACTAACTTACTTAGTTTCTACCGATAAAAATAAGCTAATAAGTCTGAAAAGATAGTATGGCATAGAATACTACTCCATTTACAGAAATAGACTTTTCACACAATAAAGAGTAAGTCAAACCAAACCATCAGACACAGAGTGCCTTTTAGGCTGACAGTTATTCATGAATATCTACCGCTACGTCAATATCTTCTCACGAGGAAGAATGGAAGAATATCCGCTATGAATATTCTTCCTTCACCTCTTCTTTTCAATTGCATCAAACTTTAATCTATATATGGATCCATGTGATATTAAAACAATAGGTTTATTAGTAGACGAATTTTAAATCAAATAGTTTGTGTTCTAAACTGATTTGAATAATGAATACATTTTATTTGATCGTAAATAATTATAATTAAATTTACTGTGACTAATGGTTAAAGCTTAAATGTTAGGAATTTAAATATATAACTTCTAAAGTTATTACAACAAATACGAATCAAAGAATCAAATTCAAAATGAGTTTGCAAAAATAAAAACTCAATCATTAACAACAAAACCAATATTTAAATTTTATCTCTAGTCTACATGTTCTTACTTAGGTGATGTATATTTTAATAAAACTCTTTTTCCATAACATTTGTGACGTTTCTTCCAGAACAGTACCATCTCTATGAAATCTCTAATTCGTAATAAATACGTATATTTACAAACAAGGAATCGTATAACAGGTGAAGTTCCTTTGATAGTTCACAATACTATTGATATGAAAAGAACACTTACCGTAGTTAATGTTATTCACCTTGCGTATCCTTCAACGTCAGTGTGTCTTAACATGTTAAGTAGTTTTCAGAGTTGATTTTAACAATCATAAGCTAACTTTTATCAACGAACCCCAGGTTTTACGCACTTAGCAAACATACTTACAGTGGTATTGAACCACACGCCCAACCATATACGTACAATGGTATTGACCCACCCGTCCACCCATATACGTACAGTGGTACTGACCCACCCATATACGTACAGTGGTATTGACCCACCCGTCCACCCATATACGTACAGTGGTATTGACCCACACGCCCACCCATATACGTACAATGGTACTGACCCACCCGTCCACCCATATACGTACAGTGGCACTGACCCACCCGCCCACCCATATACTTACAGTGGTATTGACCCACCCGCCCACCCATATATGTACAGTGGTATTCAAACACCCGCCCACCCTTATACGTACAGTGGTATTGACCCACCCGTCCACCCATATACGTACAGTGGTACTGACCCACCCACCCACCCATATACGTACAGTGGTATTGACCCACCCACCCACCCATATACGTGGGTGGGTCAATACCAGAGTTTGGCATTTAATTTTGTTACTAATTAACAGTTGTGTTTTTGTTGCTTGACAACGAAATATTGACATTCGTTCGTATATTGATACGTCATTGGACCACACTCACTTATTCATATATTGATACGTCATTGGACCACACTCACTTATTCATACTTAAGTAATCATGGTCAACCTTTTCATTCTAAGATATCTTTTAATAAACATTTCTGCTTCATAAGATATACATGGTTAGGCAGACCACCCGTGTAGTATGTATAACGATTAAATGGTTTGGTTTAGTGGCTTAAAACAACATTTCCTCTACAAACAGCACATGGCGAGTACATGAAAAATATTTTCATCAAAATCTGTGTACAGTGTCCTAAAAAACTAAAGTTCGTAGTTCAAATTTTTACAATTTTTCAATGTAAACATAGGGCAAGTAATCGATTCTTTAATACATAAATCGGTTATTATCTTAAGAAATATTTAACTTTTCATTGTTTCTTTTTTTTAGTTTATGTTATGTTAAGGGGAGACTAACGCCAAATTTTCATTTTTTTCCTTTTTTTTCTTTTTTGAATTTTTAGATTATACAATTCTTTCCGTAAATTTTTACGTGCCAATTATTTTAAAGAAATTATTAGAAGTACTTTTAATTTTTAACTTAGTTCGGCGTGTCATGCAGTTTTGTGGGATGCAACGTAGGCTACACGTGACTGCAGTGTTTGGATCGCCGTCCTTTTTCACTGTCATATATCCACATTTGTTTAGTTTATTCTAGCTTTTAAACGGCTTTGGAATATCAATCTTAGTAGTCTATGGAGTTCTTGTCCTCTGCTTCTTATTTAGTTCCCTGACAGCTGGCTTTTTGTTTACATTCTGTTTGTTTGGAATCTGTTGTTTTGTGAGTATTTTTATATTTCGTGATCAAAAGTTCGGAAAATGACTAAACCAAAAGGAGTTTTTAAAAAACGAGTAAACAAAGAAAATAGATTTTATAGGCAAAGTAAGGAAACAGTTCATTAAAAAAGCTTGGCAGAGCAGAACAGTGATGGAAATTGACCTTCTACTAGTTCTGAAAGTAGGCCTAGTTCGACCAAAAAACCAGCGACTCCTGTTAGTGCCTCCAAAAGGAAATTATTACATGAATTCGACGAAATTGGTGAGAATGTCAGTGTAATAATAGATTTAAATGTACTGGTATCTGCTTTTACAAAAACAATGGCCTGTAAAATGTGTGGAGGTAATATTCAACCATGTGATCTGGTCCCGGGTGCCAAAAACAAATTTTGTGGGGAAGAATATGCTGGATGTGGGTATGTAGGATGATGTAATAATGTAACGACAACTTTCGTTAGGTCGAGGTTGGAGAGTGGGGCTGTCATATGGAATCCAATTCATTCAACATATCGAGAAGCGGTTGAAAGAATTCAAAAGCGATTTTTAAGATTTCTTTTTTACAAATTTTTTTAATGTCTACACGTACACGGTTCCATATGATGAGCTGTTGGTGTTGTTTGGGTTCCGGAGTCTTGACACGAGGAGAACACTAATGGGCCTGGTGTTCCTGTATAGACTGGTGCGTGGCGGGGTGGACGATACCGCTAGCTTGGCGGGCCTCTCTTTCCGTGTACCTACATTTCATAGTCGCAATAAACTGCTGTTCTCTGTTCCCTACTGCCGCACGACGGCACATGCTTCTTCCCCCCTCCACCGCCTCGTGACATCTTACAATAATTTACTCCTTTCCGATAATAGTAATGTAGATCTATTTTTTGACACTTTTAAAATATTTAAAGCTAATTGCCTGTCTTGTTTAAGTCAACGCTCTACATAATTCTGTTTTATTTATTACTCTTTTACGAATTCTATATTGTTAACTGTTCAAAATATATTTATTACTGTTATTATTTACTGTCGTTATGGTTGTCAATTTTTAAAATATTTATTACTGTTATTATTTATTGTCGTTATGGTTGTCAATTGTTTAAAATACTTATTACTGTTATTATTTACTGTCGTTATGGTTGTCAATTGTTTAAAATATTTATTACTGTTATTATTTACTGTCGTTATGGTTGTCAATTGTTTAAAATATTTATTACTGTTATTATTTATTGTTGTTATTGTTCTTAATTGTTTAAAATATTCATTACTGCTATTGTTTCTGAATGCTAATCTATACTAATATTACTGTTATTATTTATTGTTGTTATTGTTCTTAATTGTTTAAAATATTCATTACTGCTATTGTTGCTGAATGCTAATCTATACTAATATTACTGTTATTATTTATTGTTGTTTTTGTTCTTAATTGTTTAAAATATTCATTACTGCTATTGTTGCTGAATGCTAGTCTATACTAATATTACTGTTATTATTTATTGTTGTTATTGTTCTTAATTGTTTAAAATATTCATTACTGCAATTGTTGCTGAATGCTAATCTATACTAATATTAGTTATTATTTTTATTTAATTGCATGTCATTATATTTTTTGCATCCTCATCAAGCATGTATTGTTCCGTTCCATATAAATTTCAGTTAAATTTGAATCTATAGTATTTCAGTTTGGTATTGTTATTTTTTGTTATTTTTTATAGTGTGAAGTTATTTAGTGAATAAGATATAAAACCCACAAACTTAATATATGTATTAATATGAACTGCTTCAGTGTAATTGGTTTTTACTGTATTCAAGCATGTAAATAAATAAATAAATGTATGTTCTTATAATGATGGTGCTATCTCTCGACTTTATGTTTTAAAAATGTGTGGTGTAAGTGATGTCGGAACAAACACTGTGGTAGCCATGAAAGCTATCGACGAGCTACGAGTTAAAAAAGCAGATCGCAGTTTTGCAGCTCACGAAGGACAGGACCGAAAGAAGGAAAAGAAGGTTGCAGTTGGACAGCCAGGATAGCAACAAACACTATTAGCCTGGAGGGTTTTAAATTTTGGTATGTTAATTCACAAATTACTATCATATTCTTGTTCGCCGTTTTCCGAATCCTTCGTTTTTTCAGGTAAATGACCCGTTATCTCAAAAACTGTAAGAGATACAGAGTTGAAACTTTCAGGATATGTTACCATGTGTTGTTCATGATGTGGATCTATAATTATGGCCATTGGAACTAATAAATGATTGTTATGCAATAAAAATGAAAAACATTCCCAAAAAATTAATATCAAATTGTTTTTTTATTTGAAAAAAGCTTTACAATTTTTTTTGAAAGATAAAAGTAGACCAATAATGTTAACAAATACTACTAAACATATTTTAAAAATTACAAGGTCATAGCTATTATACTTTCTGAGAAAACGGTTCATGAAAGTGGCTATTTTAACATGGGGCGAGATAGGGCGGGCAGTCTCCCCCTGAGATATTTACCAATTTAATGTTCATTTATTTTTGGTATTGTTGTATAAGTTAGTTCCTTCGACATGATCATTATAATTAATAAACAAATAATAGTCAAAATGTTTGGTCACTAAGTTTTTACACTACATGGCTGTGTTCTGTATATTAGATCTTTAAATTATTTATTAAGTTATTTGTTAGAACCAAAATATAGAAGAATTAAAATAAGTAGGTAAAAGAGTAGTTAACAGGGAATTTTGTTTTGAACACAATCCTAATTAACATTTTACTCTTTATGGCTAATGATTGAAAATGAAAGTAACTAAAACAGTATTAACCTTTCCAATAAATGAGCTCGTTTTTATTAATGGTCCAGATTTGTTTAATGGAAAGATGTTTATCAAGCTATATATGTAGCACAATGATGAATATATTAGAAATATATTTATTTCTAATATATTTCTTATATATTAGAAATAAATATCATAGTAAAAAAAAAATAATAATAACCTTAAGAAAATATTGTTTTAGCTGATTCAAAAGTGAGAAAAGTGACGAGACAAACTAAAAATCAAACAAATGTTCTTATCTTACTTAAAAAGAAAATACCGTTGGAAAAAGAGGGCAATTTAATAGTTTAAAACATAACCAAGCAGCTAATGAATATTTTACTACCTACTAAAGATTGTAATTGAATGAAAAGATTTCAGGACTTCAGCCAATTCAGAAATTCATTTTGTACGCATGCTTGGAAATATATTTATAGCAATACAATTAATAGAGGAGTTTAGATGTAAAATTTCAGGGAATAATTTATAATAAATCTGCAATAGAATAATACTTATGTATTCTTTGTTGAAAGCAGGTTTTGGTAGTATGAAAAATACCTTTTCCAATAACTCTCATTGCGTTAACAAATTCCATTCCTATATAAAAAAATACATTTACTTATGAAACAATGATGTCACAGAACTAGTAATGTGATATGTTACTTACTTGGAACAAATGAACACTGCAATATGGTTAGGCTAATTTATTTTGGTATCAATTAATGAGCGTTCTCAGATACAACATTAAACAGCTCTCCACATTACTCTCTACTATGTAGGACCAGACTCAAAGGAAACATTATGACAGTTATAACAAAGACTTCATAGATAGACAGTTAGTGTTGATAGGTATCTATAACAGCCACCAGAATGCGGTTGTGTTGGCATCAATCAGACCAACTGTGGATCGCCACGTTCATGGCTGATTATAGTTCAGTGGCCCGTCACCGGAGCGCTGGCATCTGTTATTTACCACGAAGTGGTCAGATTACATTGATTGATTGAGTGCGTGGAAAGGTTTGCCCAAGGCTACTGCCTTCATCATATTTCGTCTCTTTCCTCTGTTCTGTCATAAGTTGAGTACCGAGAGATAAGAATCAGATAAAGACAAGTGTGTGCTAAGTTATTAATTGGCTTTAATTGATGAAATTGATGGAAAAAATAATTAATTTTGTAGTAAATTATATTCGTTGTATACTACAGCTTAAATAAGTGATTGATGGTAAAGAAAGTTGGTACTTTTAATCCTTTTAAGCGCAATAAACAGTGAGACCTATTCAAAGCGATGCCCTAGGAAATCCCTCTCTATTAATCCATGTTATGTAATGACAAATTTATTTTGGAAATTAACCTTCAATGTTTGTAAAATAAAATATTAAGATTAGAAACACACTTATCGTTATGAAAATAATACAATACAATATTTTAATTACGTAGCCTATTAACAAATGCATTATTTATTACTATTTTTTTTAAACATGTTATAATATGTATCGGACTTATGGATTGTTTAAATCCTCGATGTCTTGTATGATTTGAAAAAAATCGTGGAGCACCGAAAAAATTAAAAGAACTGAAAACTGAACAGCAAAAGACCGGAAACTAAATAAGATATTATAAATACTTATGTTTATAAGGAAATGTTTTACCTTTTCAACCTCTTTGTTGAAGACCCACTATTATACGTACAAGTTCCACACTCAGGTCAGTGGTTGGTGCAGCCTCCAAAAGTAGTGTTTGATACTTATGTGATTTACTCCTGGAAAGAAACACGAACTCTTATCGAACTTCTGAGTTGCTGAGGGAAAGATATGTTTTTCACTTTAAGTACGAGAATGAATGTGATAATTCATTATTAGATGTCTAGGGATTAAATTACTTTCAGTGTAATGAAGATAGTAATTAAAATTAAGGCTTGTAAGCTCCACTCATTGTACTGATATGCACTAACTACATCTATTTTTCAAACCATTGTTGTAAGAGTATTCTAATACGAATTGGCATCACTAACTCTCCACACTGAACTGATTATATAGTAATGGCTCGGACTACTTATTTTAGGAGTATGGGAAGACTATAAAGGAAATACATGTTATTTTTAAATTACTAATATCATGACATACTATACTTACAGTACTTATGCTGAAAAATTACACGTATATATAAATTAAAGGACATAATTTTGAAACGTCCTGCATCTGTTGAAGTAACTAGATTGTTGCAAAAGAAAAATTAGATCAACATTTTATACCAATTTTTAAAGTAATAAAGATGTAATAAATATGAGCCAGTAAATTAATTTAATAGAAATTTTCATGAGAAAATTTTGTACCAGTCCATTAGTCGGTAGAAGCCAAAGCCGTGTTTAAATCAGGTTGGCTAACTAAGTCACAATGTTGGGTATAAAATACTTACTTTGTCAATTGGCAGTTACAATCAGGTGGTTTCATTTAACAAACATAGATGAAGTTCATTCATGTAGATTCCAAAATAATTCAAATAGGCCTACTATTTATAATAAATCTTTTTTTATTTTAAACTACACTTGGCAGTTCACATGGGCTAACAAGCCTTTGCGTAAAGTTTATTTGACAAGTGAAGTACCGACCGTTGGCTCAGTAATGATTCGAACCTTGGAACTTGCCCTCCGTAGTGCGAATCCTTGACCACTGAGCAACCATGGAAGAGGTCACAATGCAAGTATTCATAAGCCTACCCTGTAAATAAATGTGGTTATAGTGTTAGTGAGGGAGGATCTATGTATTAGACTGAACAACCCAAACCCAGGGTACTAATCAGTAATGTTGACCGTCGTCTACAATCAGGGAACAATGCAGACGGCTCCTTGAACGTGCAAGGAAATTACAATGAGTCTCAGTCTCCTGTCTTATTTGTGTTCAAGCAGGACAGTATGGTATACTATAGATGAAGTTGGTTATAGTGTTGGTGAGGGAGGATCTATGTATTAGACTGAACAACCCAAACCCAGGGTACTAATCAGTAATGTAGACCGTCGTCTACAATCAGGGAACGATGCAGACGGCTTCATGAACGTGCAAGGTAATTACAATGAGTCTCAGTCTCCTGTCTTATTTGTGTTCAAGCAGGACAGTATGGTATACTATAGATGAAGTTGGTTATAGTGTTAGTGAGGGAGGATCTATGTATTAGACTGAACAACCCAAACCCAGGGTACTAATCAGTAATGTAGACCGTCGTCTACAATCAGGGAACAATGCAGACGGCTGCATGAACGTGCAAGGTAATTACAATGAGTCTCAGTCTCCTGTCTTATTTGTGTTCAAGCAGGACAGTATGGTATACTATAGATGAAGTTGGTTATAGTGTTAGTGAGGGAGGATCTATGTATTAGACTGAACAACCCAAACCCAGGGTACTAATCAGTAATGTAGACCGTCGTCTACAATCAGGGAACAATGCAGACGGCTCCTTGAACGTGCAAGGAAATTACAACAAGTCTCAGTCTCCTGTGTTATTTGTGTTCAAGCAGGACAGTATGGTATACTATAGATGAAGTTGGTTATAGTGTTGGTGAGGGAGGATCTATGTATTAGACTGAACAACCCAAACAATACAGGGTACTAATCAGTAATGTAGACCGTCGTCTACAATCAGGGCACAATACAGACGGCTCCATGAACGTGCAAGGTAATTACAATGAGTCTCCTGTCTTATTTGTGTTCAAGCAGGACAGTATGGTATACTATAGATGAAGTTGGTTATAGTGTTGGTGAGGGAGGATCTATGTATTAGACTGAACAACCCAAACAATACAGGGTACTAATCAGTAATGTAGACCGTCGTCTACAATCAGGGAACAATGCAGACGGCTTCATGAACGTGCAAGGAAATTACAACAAGTCTCAGTCTCCTGTGTTATTTGTGTTCAAGCAGGACAGTATGGTATGCTATAGATGAAGTTGGTTATAGTGTTGGTGAGGGAGGATCTATGTATTAGACTGAACAACCTAAACCCAGGGTACTAATCAGTAATGTAGACCGTCGTCTACAATCAGGGAACAATGCAGACGGCTGCATGAACGTGCAAGGTAATTACAATGAGTCTCCTGTCTTATTTGTGTTCAAGCAGGACATTATGGTATACTATAGATGAAGTTGGTTATAGTGTTGGTGAGGGAGGATCTATGTATTAGACTGTACAACCCAAACAATACAGGGTACTAATCAGTAATGTAGACCGTCGTCTACAATCAGGGAACAATGCAGACGGCTGCATGAACGTGCAAGGTAATTACAATGAGTCTCAGTCTCCTGTCTTATTTGTGTTCAAGCAGGACAGTATGGTATGCTATAGATGAAGTTGGTTATAGTGTTGGTGAGGGAGGATCTATGTATTAGACTGAACAACCCAAACAATACAGGGTACTAATCAGTAATGTAGACCGTCGTCTACAATCAGGGAACAATACAGACGGCTCCATGAACGTGCAAGGAAATTACAATGAGTCTCAGTCTCCTGTCTTATTTGTGTGCAAGCAGGACAGTATGGTATACTATACATGAAGTTGGTTATAGTGTTAGTGAGGGAGGATCTATGTATGAGACTGAACAACCCAAACCCAGGGTACTAATCAGTAATGTAGACCGTCGTCTACAATCAGGGAACAATACAGACGGCTCCCTGAACGTGCATGGAAATTACAATGAGTCTCAGTCTCCTGTCTTATTTGTGTGCAAGCAGGACATTATGGTATACTATAGATAAAGTTGGTTATAGTGTTGGTGAGGGAGGATCTATGTATTAGATTGAACAACCCAAACCCAGGGTACTAATCAGTAATGTAGACCGTCGTCTACAATCAGGGAACAATACAGATGGCTTCATGATGAGACCCATCCCCCCACCAAAGCTGGAAGCGTGCCAACCGGGGGATGGCTCAAAACAGGTCGAGCGATGGGATCACGGGTGGCAGTTGGAGGGTCGAAATAACACTCGGCAGCTGAGCAAAACTAGTTTATTACCAAAAAAATCAAAATAATTAATTAATCAAAACGGCAGAAGGCCACAACATAAAAGGCAGAAGGCCACAACAAAAAAGGCAGAAGGCCACAATATAAATTCTCACTTAAATAAATAATAACAAACACTAAAATTACCAAGATACTACACAATAATAACAAACGCTATAAATACCACAAACTCTACAAATACCAAAATTTAACAATTAATCAACTACAGGGTGTATGGCCTATCTGCAGTTTAGCCTGAGACACCCCAAAACGTAAGGAAAATTTATTAACAAAAATTTAAAAGGTGACAAACTTAGAAACAAATTTAGATAACCCCAAATAAACGTGAAAATTTAGAAAACTTTTGGATCACAACACTTTAACCCGGCAATTTAGCCCACACATCCCTTGATTCCACCGGGCCAGGGAGTAAGCCGGAATCCCTGGGCAGCTCCGAATTAAAAATTAAGCAAAGCACAATAATCCCCTTTTGGTGAAAGTTTAAAAAATTAAACAATTTAAAAAAAATATAACACGGTACCGTTTTAGTAAAAAGTCACTTCACGACCTCCATAATACAATGAACGAAAAATATAAATAACAATCACTAGGCCTAAACATATAAATAAATAACATAACTTAACCATAGGGACCTAACAACTATAAAATCTAAAAGATATAACAACAAATAAAACTAATTAAATAACTAACAATAAATATAAATAAATATTAACATCAAAAATATTCATTATGTATTTTTAAAGCTTTTCTTTTTAAATAAATAAAAAAATATAAGTCCCCATGGCTGTTTCATCAATCACTGTTCCAGTTTAGGCCTAGGCCACAAATTAAACAGTTCCACAAACTTTTTTTCTTCTTTATATTTCCTGTATTTCACTGTTTTTCTTGGTTTATATATATTTTTTTTTTTGTAAAACTTTCAACAGCCCCCAGCTCAGCCGCCGGGAAACAAAAACATGGAAAACACTGACCTGAGGACAGGAGACTTATACCACAGAGATGTAGAGCGGGTAACGGGCGACTCCAGGCTCCAACATGGTCCTCAGGCCAGGCTAGCAGTGCAGAAGGTCGGCAATTCCCCGACGGCAGGCCGAGGGTGAAACGTCCTACTCAAGGACCCTGGACTGCAACCAGACCACAGCACATAAAAAATAGAACAGCCAAACCCTTTTACAAAAATAACACATAACAACTAAATATAAGTGTGCATGATTTCGCCAAACTTAACATGAAGAGACAAACTTATACATGATTGGAGGGAGAGATTAACTTTAGGCTATGAAAAATTATGTTGGAAAACAGATTTAAGACAAATTACAAATTAACAAATTATAAAAGAATTAATTACATATATGGAACTAAAAATGACAAACTGAGAACTAGGCTATAGAAACATGAGCAATCTGTCATAACATGAAAATCAAACTAAAGATAGGCTAGGTTATTGTCCATGAACAAAAAGATGGTAAATCGGTAACTGCAACTTAAAAAGGCTCAACAAAACATTATACAGAACTACTATTAAATATGAAACCAGAGATAATAAAGCAATTAAAGTCAAAAAGGTAACAATGAGCACATGGCTCGAACCTAGGTTAAAACATCTAGACAAAGAATATAAATTTAACAAAACTCTGAAAACACAAGTAAGAACGATTAAATATTATTGAAACAAAATATTTTCACCAAAAGGGTGCTTAGATATTAAAACTCACAAAATGAACACTTACGTTTTAGTGTGTCTAGCTACTCATAACGAGATTCTGCAGGCAGCACAAGACAACTGACCAGACAGGCCAACCGGACAGAAGCTGCTGGAACACGGAACGAAACGGAACTGGGCCAACGGCTACGAACTACGCGAAACGCAGGGCAAAAACGAATCTCAGGCAGCCTGGCAGACAAAGAAAAAAAAAAAAACGAAACTGTACCGGTCCAAGACCCGGTACAACCTCCCTCTGCAAACCTCAACACACCCAGGCAGGGGAGAAAACTCGGTACCTCAGGGAACCCAGAGAAGACGAAGACCTCCGAAGAGTGGTGCTCCTAGGACGTCCAAGAGAAACTAAGAGGGGAAACCCCTCGAACAGGGAGCAAACTACCCTGACTGTCGGGCCCGACAAGAAAAAAGAGAGAGAAAAAGACTCTCTCAGAACAGCCACCTAGGGCGCAGAGGTGATCAATCTCTTTGCCCCAAGAAACCCCCAGGAACACCAACTCCTGGACCAACCGTTCCCCGGAAAGCCTTAAGCTGGGACACATGGGCTTTCCTAAACACCCTGCCTGACTGGGGATCAACCAGCAGAGCAGTCACCGGTGACAAAAACCTGTCGATGCGGTGGGGACCAGACCACCGATAGCACAACTTTGCAGCTCTTCGTTCCGCGGCCGAACTGACCGGGTGAGCCTGACAAAGAACCAGATCTCCAACCTGAAAAGGGTTAGGAGTACGACCCTTATCATACCTCCTCCTCACTCTCTCTCTAGCACGTAGCAGGTTGCGCCGAGCAGCCCGCCACGTGGACACTACGTCAGTGGCACCTGGCGTAGGTAGAAGATCCTCTAACCTCCACAAGTTGGACAAAGGGTTGTTAGGAGGGTAGCCATGTAGAATTTCGAAGGGAGTGGCATTGTGACTCTCATGCTTAGAAGAGTTAAAAGCAAGCTGGAGCCAAGAGAGACTCTCATCCCAGGTGTTCTGCTTCTCAGCATGGAAGGAAATAAGGGCAGACCGAAGATTGCGGTTGAACCGCTCTGCATGAGAAGGCTGTGGGTAATACGGAGAGGTAGTCACATGCCTGATACCATTGCCAAAACAGAACCTACGAAACTCATGTGAGGTAAACTGGCTACCGTTGTCGGACACAAGAGTGGAAGGCACACCAAAGTGCTGGAAGAGTTGGGACTGGAGAGCACGGATGGTGAGCTTAGCCGTAGCACTCCGAAGTGGGAAAAGCCAAACGAACTTCGAGAAAGCATCCACACAAACAAGTAGGTAGGAGCTACCTGACTTGCTACGGGGAAAAGGACCCACGTAGTCGATGAACACCTTCTCAAAAGGACGCTCGGCCACCTCAGAAGATAACAACCCTAACCTTGCATTCTGACTAGGCTTGCTGAGAGAGCACAGGTGACAAGCCCGCACTCTGCCAGCAACATCCCGGTCCATGCCCTTCCAGATGAAGTACCTACGAATCTTAGCGATGGTCTTATGAATGCCAAGATGACCGCCCACAAGGGAAGAGTGATAATATTGAAAGACCATCGGTACTAGATGACTAGGCAGCACTACACGGGGTTCACCCCTCTGTCGAGGACGGCAACGGAGTACCCCTTTGGACAGAAAATAGGGAGGGTGGGCACCTCCCTCTTGAAGCTCACCTAAGATGACTGACAGCTCGGGATCTTTCTGCTGATGGGACAGTAGGTCGTCAAAAGCCAGAGGAAAATCCAGAAGAACAGCACCACACTGAGCAACAGCCTCAGCCGGTGGATCACTGGGTTCGTGGTACATGCGGGAAAGAGCATCCGCGATGACATTCTGGGTACCCCTAAGATGTTGAACTCGGAACTTAAAGGCAGAAATTTTGACCACCCAGCGACCAATTTTCCCGAGCTGTCGGGGATGGGCAAGAAGCCAAGACAGTGCCTGATTGTCCGTCTCCAGCAAGAACTCAGCGTGTTCTAAGAAACGCCGAAACTTGTCCGTACCAAAGACAACAGCCAGACACTCTAACTCATAGATGGAAGAAGCTTTCCTTTCCTGGTGAGACAACGTCCTCGAAGCAAAAGCGATGGGCTGCCTGACCCCATCAAACTCCTGAGAAAGAACAGCAGCAATGGCGGAGGAGGAGGCATCAGTCTGAAGAACAAATTCTCTGCTGAAATCAGGCATACGCAGGACAGGAGGTTGCATGATAGCCTCCTTGAGAGCATCAAAGGCAGTCTGCTGAGCTTGGCCCCACACAAAAGGGACACCTTTCTTTCGCAGCTCGTTCAACGGGGCAGCAAGCTCGGCCACGTT
This sequence comes from Stictocephala bisonia, assembly GCA_035578905.1. NCBI lineage: Eukaryota > Metazoa > Arthropoda > Insecta > Hemiptera > Membracidae > Stictocephala > Stictocephala bisonia. The sequence continues at coordinate 78,463 of JAQJVL010001835.1, forward strand.
AGGGATGAAGCGACGGTAAAAATTCACCATCCCCACAAAACGGGCAATCCCCTTGGCATCTCTGGGAGGAGGAAAATCCCGAATGCCCTGGGTCCTCGCAGGATCTATGCAGACGCCTCGAGAAGAGATAAGATGACCCAGAAAAGAGATCTCAGGACGAGCAAAAGTGACTTTCTCTGGATTGACGGTAAGGCCAGCTGATTTGAGGCGACTAAGAACTTCCTCCAGATGTTGCATGTGTTCCCCGAAAGTCTCACTGTAGACAAGAAGATCGTCCAGGTAATTGAAAACAAACTTGAACTTCACATCATGGAAGATGGAATCAAGCAGACGAGTAAGAGTCTGGGCCCCCACAGCAAGACCCATAGGAACCCTAGTGAACTGGTAAAGATTCCAGGGAACACAGAAGCTAGTCATAGGCCGTGATTCCTTCTTCAATGGAATCTGATGGTAGGCCTGGTTCAAATCGAAAACACTGAAAAACTTAGCCTTACCGAACCAATCAAACGCAGAATGCAAATCAGGCAGAGGTACCGAGTCAATAGCGACCTTAGCGTTGAGCCTCCGATAATCCATCACAAGCCTAGACTTACCATTAGGCTTGGGCACAAGAAAAGCTGGACTGGCATAAGCAGAACGAGACGGTTCAATCACACCCTTGCTCAGAAGATCCTCAATCATAGCCCTCATAACCTCCATCTTTGGGGGAGCAAGTTTGTACGGATGACTTCTAACTGGCTGAGAATCGGTGAGGTGGATCTCATACTCCAGAAGAGAAGTGACCCCAAGCTCTGGCGTAAGCACATCAGGAAACCGCAAACACAGCCTCCTAATGGCCTCCGCCTGCTCAGGGGGGAGATGACCAACTGGATCCACCTTGGGTTGTTCGGGCTCACAACCCACCTCTCTGACTGCAGGAGGGCAGTCAGAATCACCTACTAGAGGCACCAAAACTCGCCGATTAAACTTGAAAAATATCTGGCGCTTCTGGAGGTCAAGCACCATACCACTCTTAGAAATAAAGTCTGCCCCTAGGATACAAGAAACCGCCAGGTCCTTGGCAACAAGAAAACCCCACCTCCAGGAAAATCCTTCAATTTTAAAATGTAATGACGCCTTTAGAAGTATGGGTAGAGGAGTTTGGGATGCCGTCCAGCAAGTAATAGAAGAGGGCTCGGTGTGCCTGACAAGTCCTAAGGCGTCAAGGGACTCAAAAAGAGAAAGGCTGATGATACTGCATGCCGAACCAGAATCAAGAAGGGCTCGACACACCGTACCACCAAAAGAAACAAAAACGCCAGGACACACCGAGGTGACCGCACTAAGTCCCAGGGAAGCCATGCCAGCAAGGCCCGAAAAATCCCCGACACTCCTGCTATGGGCACGTGTCAGAGGCAAATGGCCACGGTCAGTCGCAACAACGCGGGGAGCTACTGTGGAGGCAACCCCCCGCGCTGAGCGTTTCCCGCCCCACGACCTCGAGCACGTGGACAGTCACGTCGAATGTGACCAGGTTGGCCACAAGCAAAGCACACAACCGGAGGCCGAGAACCACGACCCTCCACTGGCTGACTCACACCTACAGACATAGCTGGTCGACGGGTGGGGAGAGCACGATGACTCTCAGAATCCCTCCCTTGCTGGTCTGAGAACTGCACGCTGCGCGAAACAATGCACAGCTGATGCAGCTCCCGAAAAGTCGAAGGAACACCAGCAAAAACCAATCTGCACCGTTCTTCGGGAGAAATGCCATCCAGGATGACACGAACGGTGTCAGCTTCAGAAAGGGTGAGGCGCAACGCTTGACGAGCTTCCTTGACTGAAGAGACATAGGCTGCCAGAGACTCGCCCCTACCCTGCGACCGATAAAATCTGTCCATGACCATCCTCTCCCTGAGTCGAATGGGAAGAAACGATGAAAGTAACTCTCGATGGAACGAGTCCACCGAGGCATCACTGGCCAAGACAGAACTCAGCAACTCCCCAACGGGACCTCTACAATAAGGGAAAACCAGACGAAGCAAGTCCCCAGCCTGCATGCCGGGCATCTCACTAAGTCTGAGAAAGGCCACCAGAAACTTAAGAAGCTCCTCAGGATCCATCCCATCGATCACAGGGTGATTCTGGATCATGGGCGTGAGAGGGTTAGGCAGCTTGTGGTAGCTCAGCTGCAGAAGAGCAGGTGAACCCAAAGAAGCAGTAGGAACGGCAGCTGGAGCCGAACCACAAGCAACCTCAACGGAAACGCCTGCAGGCTCAGAAGGAGCCTCAGGCACAGTGAAAACCGTTGTCTCAGCCTGCGGCCTCGACACGTTAGGCGACAGTGTGAAAGCAGGCCGCTGACCCAGACCCGTAGGAGTCGTGGAACCGGAGAGTGCCTGAAAAATCTCCTCCAGCCTAGCCACACTCTCCAAGATCCACGCCCTTCCCGATGGTTCCAACCCCGGCGCCCGGTTGACCAGCCTTAAACGGGCAAGCAGATGCCCCAAACGTGCAAGGCGGCAGGCCCGGTCACGACCTACTGGAGGTTCAAACTGCAAATCCTCTAACACCCCTTCCCAATCTTCCACCTTACGTTTACAAACCGCCAACTCATCACCAACCTCCAGTAGAGCAGACCAATCCACCGCCGTACCCGCGGACAACTGCTCCCGCAGCACCCTCCGGAGATTCAGAACATCACCCTCCGGAGTCACCCCCGCGACCTCAACTCAAAAATTAATTCCTCCTTGACTAGGAGCGCAACATTCTGCAGATAGGCCATCTCGCAAAACAAAATTCTCAACAGTACACAAAAAACGACAACTCCAGGGTCCAAGACGAACTAAACCCTCAGCCTACCGAGCCACTGCCGACCCCTCCAATCCACTCATGAAACCCATTGAACAAAGTAACCAAGCGGATTGCCTAGGTTTTATTTATTTTTTTTTTTTTATTTTTATTTATTTTTTTTTTTTTATTATAAGTTAAATTATTTATTTGGGTTTTCTAATTGTTTTTGTCTTTTAAATAATTATTTATTTGTTTCTTTTTTTTTTTTTTTTTTTTTTTTTTTTTTTACGTATTACCAAGACACCTTGACGGTAGGTCGGCCAACCATGGCCTACTAACTGGCAAACACCCACCGTCAACAACCAAGAAAGAATTAATTTTTTTTTTTTTTTTTTATTTTTTTTTTTATAGGCAACCACGCTCTGCTACCAATTGAGACCCATCCCCCCACCAAAGCTGGAAGCGAGCCAACCGGGGGATGGCTCAAAACAGGTCGAGCGATGGGATCACGGGTGGCAGTTGGAGGGTCGAAATAACACTCGGCAGCTGAGCAAAACTAATTTATTACCAAAAAAATCAAAATAATTAATTAATCAAAACGGCAGAAGGCCACAACATAAAAGGCAGAAGGCCACAACAAAAAAGGCAGAAGGCCACAATATAAATTCTCACTTAAATAAATAATAACAAACACTAAAATTACCAAGATACTACACAATAATAACAAACGCTATAAATACCACAAACTCTACAAATACCAAAATTTAACAATTAATCAACTACAGGGTGTATGGCCTATCTGCAGTTTAGCCTGAGACACCCCAAAACGTAAGGAAAATTTATTAACAAAAATTTAAAAGGTGACAAACTTAGAAACAAATTTAGATAACCCCAAATAAACGTGAAAATTTAGAAAACTTTTGGATCACAACACTTTAACCCGGCAATTTAGCCCACACATCCCTTGATTCCACCGGGCCAGGGAGTAAGCCGGAATCCCTGGGCAGCTCCGAATTAAAAATTAAGCAAAGCACAATAATCCCCTTTTGGTGAAAGTTTAAAAAATTAAACAATTTAAAAAAAAATATAACACGGTACCGTTTTAGTAAAAAGTCACTTCACGACCTCCATAATACAATGAACGAAAAATATAAATAACAATCACTAGGCCTAAACATATAAATAAATAACATAACTTAACCATAGGGACCTAACAACTATAAAATCTAAAAGATATAACAACAAATAAAACTAATTAAATAACTAACAATAAATATAAATAAATATTAACATCAAAAATATTCGTTATGTATTTTTAAAGCTTTTCTTTTTAAATAAATAAAAAAATATAAGTCCCCATGGCTGTTTCATCAATCACTGTTCCAGTTTAGGCCTAGGCCACAAATTAAACAGTTCCACAAACTTTTTTTCTTCTTTATATTTCCTGTATTTCACTGTTTTTCTTGGTTTATATATATTTTTTTTTTTTGTAAAACTTTCAACAGCCCCCAGCTCAGCCGCCGGGAAACAAAAACATGGAAAACACTGACCTGAGGACAGGAGACTTATACCACAGAGATGTAGAGCGGGTAACGGGCGACTCCAGGCTCCAACATGGTCCTCAGGCCAGGCTAGCAGTGCAGAAGGTCGGCAATTCCCCGACGGCAGGCCGAGGGTGAAACGTCCTACTCAAGGACCCTGGACTGCAACCAGACCACAGCACATTAAAAATAGAACAGCCAAACCCTTTTACAAAAATAACACATAACAACTAAATATAAGTGTGCATGATTTCGCCAAACTTAACATGAAGAGACAAACTTATACATGATTGGAGGGAGAGATTAACTTTAGGCTATGAAAAATTATGTTGGAAAACAGATTTAAGACAAATTACAAATTAACAAATTATAAAAGAATTAATTACGTATATGGAACTAAAAATGACAAACTGAGAACTAGGCTATAGAAACATGAGCAATCTGTCATAACATGAAAATCAAACTAAAGATAGGCTAGGTTATTGTCCATGAACAAAAAGATGGTAAATCGGTAACTGCAACTTAAAAAGGCTCAACAAAACATTATACAGAACTACTATTAAATATGAAACCAGAGATAATAAAGCAATTAAAGTCAAAAAGGTAACAATGAGCACATGGCTCGAACCTAGGTTAAAACATCTAGACAAAGAATATAAATTTAACAAAACTCTGAAAACACAAGTAAGAACGATTAAATATTATTGAAACAAAATATTTTCACCAAAAGGGTGCTTAGATATTAAAACTCACAAAATGAACACTTACGTTTTAGTGTGTCTAGCTACTCATAACGAGATTCTGCAGGCAGCACAAGACAACTGACCAGACAGGCCAACCGGACAGAAGCTGCTGGAACACGGAACGAAACGGAACTGGGCCAACGGCTACGAACTACGCGAAACGCAGGGCAAAAACGAATCTCAGGCAGCCTGGCAGACAAAGAAAAAAAAAAAAAACGAAACTGTACCGGTCCAAGACCCGGTACAATGATAGTGCAAGCTAATTACAATGAGTCTCAGTCTCCTGTCTTATTTGTGTGCAAGCAGGACATTATGGTATACTATAAATGAAGTTGGTTATAGTGTTAGTGAGGGAGGATCGATGTATTAGACTGAACAACCCAAATTCAGGGTACTAATCAGTAATGTAGACCGTCGTCTACAATCAGGGAACAATACAGACAGCTCCATGAACGTGCATGGAAATTACAATGAGTCTCAGTCTCCTGTCTTATTTGTGTGCAAGCAGGACATTATGGTATACTATGGATGAAGTTGGTTAAAGTGTTGGTGAGGGAGGATCTATGTATTAGACTAAACAACCCAAACCCAGGGTACTAATCAGTAATGTAGACCGTCGTCTACAATCAGGGAAGAATACAGACGGCTCCATAAACGTGCAAGCTAATTACAATGAGTCTCAGTCTCCTGTCTTATTTGTGTGCAAGCAGGACATTATGGTATAATATAAATGAAGTTGGTTGTAGTGTTGGTGAGGGAGGATCTATGTATTAGACTGTACAACCCAAACAATACAGGGTACTAATCAGTAATGTAGACCGTCGTCTACAATCAGGGAAGAATACAGACGGCTCCATAAACGTGCAAGCTAATTACAATGAGTCTCAGTCTCCTGTCTTATTTGTGTGCAAGCAGGACATTATGGTATAATATAAATGAAGTTGGTTATAGTGTTGGTGTGGGAGGATCTATGTATTAGATTGAACAACCCAAACAATACAGGGTACTAATCAGTAATGTAGACCGTCGTCTACAATCAAGGAAGAATACAGACGGCTCCATAAACGTGCAAGCTAATTACAATGAGTCTCAGTCTCCTGTCTTATTTGTGTGCAAGCAGGACATTATGGTATAATATAAATGAAGTTGGTTATAGTGTTGGTGTGGGAGGATCTATGTATTAGATTGAACAACCCAAACAATACAGGGTACTAATCAGTAATGCAGACCGTCGTCTACAATCAGGGAAAAATACAGACGGCTGCATGAACGTGCAAGGTAATTACAATGAGTCTCAGTCTCCTGTCTTATTTGTGTGCAAGCAGGACATTATGGTATACTATAGATGAAGTTGGTTATAGTGTAGGTGAGGGAGGATCTATGTATTAGACTAAACAACCCAAACCCAGGGTACTAATCAGTAATGTAGACCATCGTCTACAATCAAGGAACAATACAGACGGCTTCATGAACGTGCAAGGTAATTACAATGAGTCTCCTGTCTTATTTGTGTGCAAGCAGGACATTATGGTATACTATAGATGAAGTTAGTTATAGTGTTGGTGAGGGAGGATCTATGTATTAGATTGAACAACCCAAACAATACAGGGTACTAATCAGTAATGTAGACCGTCGTCTACAATCAGGGAACAATACAGACAGCTGCATGAACGTGCAAGGTAATTACAATGAGTCTCAGTCTCCTGTCTTATTTGTGTGCAAGCAGGACAGTATGGTATACTATAGATGAAGTTAGTTATAGTGTTAGTGAGGGAGGATCTATGTATTTGAACAACCCAAACCCAGGGTACTAATCAGTAATGTAGACCGTCCTCTACAATCAGGGAACGATGCAGACGGCTGCATGAACGTGGAAGGAAATTACAATGAGTCTCAGTCTCCTGTCTTATTTGTGTTCAAGCAGGACAGTATGGTATACTATAGATAAAGTTGGTTATAGTGTTAGTGAGGGAGGGTCTATGTATTAGATTGAACAACCCAAACCCAGGGTAATAATCAGTAATGTAGACCGTCCTCTACAATCAGGGAACGAAGCAGATGGCTTCATAAACGTGCAAGGAAATTACAATGAGTCTCAGTCTCCTGTCTTATTTGTGTTCAAGCAGGACAATATGGTATACTATAGATGAAGTTGGTTATAGTGTTAGTGAGGGATAATCTATGTATTAGACTGAACAACCTAAACCCAGGGTACTAATCAGTAATGTAGACCGTCGTCTACAATCAGGGAACAATGCAGACGGCTGCATGAACGTGCAAGGTAATTACAATGAGTCTCAGTCTCCTGTCTTATTTGTGTTCAAGCAGGACAGTATGGTATACTATAGATGAAGTTGGTTATAGTGTTGGTGAGGGAGGATCTATGTATTAGACTGAACAACCCAAACCCAGGGTACTAATCAGTAATGTAGACCGTCGTCTACAATCAGGGAACGATGCAGACGGCTTCATGAACGTGCAAGGAAATTACAACAAGTCTCAGTCTCCTGTGTTATTTGTGTTCAAGCAGGACAGTATGGTATACTATAGATGAAGTTGGTTATAGTGTTGGTGAGGGAGGATCTATGTATTAGACTGAACAACCCAAACAATACAGGGTACTAATCAGTAATGTAGACCGTCGTCTACAATCAGGGAACAATGCAGACGGCTGCATGAACGTGCAAGGTAATTACAATGAGTCTCCTGTCTTATTTGTGTTCAAGCAGGACAGTATGGTATACTATAGATGAAGTTGGTTATAGTGTTGGTGAGGGAGGATCTATGTATTAGACTGAACAACCCAAACAATACAGGGTACTAATCAGTAATGTAGACTGTCGTCTACAATCAGGGAACAATACAGACGGCTCCATGAACGTGCAAGGTAATTACAATAAATCTGTCAGCAGATGAATCTGGGCGTCTCCTGTCTTATTTGAATCTAAGCATCATACTAATAGATGTAATAATTTATGGAACGTTTGGGGGAAAGTGAATATTTGCTTCATCTGTTGATATCTGTCAAACACTAGTTTATTATTAATGTTTCAACACACACCCATACTCCAACAGTGATCGTAATCTTCCCCACCACCCACATAAAAATGTAAAGTTACGTTGATCCACCTGCCATATATGCCAAAACGAACAGTGTTGATGTCCTTCCTACCCACCTATACACGTATAGTGTTGATGTCCCTCCTACCCACCCATACACGTACAGTGTTGATGTCTCTCTTATCCTCCCATACTCGAACAGTGTTGCTGTCCTTCCTACCCACCCATACACGTATAGTGTTGATGTCCCTCCTACCCACCCATACACGTACAGTGTTGATGTCTCTCTTATCCTCCCATACACGTACAGTGTTGATGTCGCTCCTATCCACCCATACACGTACAGTGTTGATGTCCCTCCTGCCCACTCATACACGTACAGTTACACGTACAGTGTTGATGTCGCTCCTATCCACCCTACACGTACAGTGTTGATTTCCCTCCTACCCACCCATACACTTACGGTGTTGATATCCTTCCTACCAACCCATACACGTACAGTGTTGATATCCCTCCTACCTACCCATACACATACAGTGTTGATGTCCCTCCTACCCACCCATACACGTACAGTGTTGATGTCCCTCCTATCACCCATACACGTACAGTGTTGATGTCCTCCTACCCACCTATACACGTACAGTGTTGATGTCCCTCCTACCCACCCATACACGTACAGTGTTGATGTCCCTCCTACTCACCCATACACGTATAGTGTTGATGTCCCTCCTACCAACCCATACACGTACAGTGTTGATGTCTCTCCTACCCACCCATACACATACAGTGTTGATGTCCCTCCTACCCACCCATACACGTACAGTGTTGATGTCCCTCCTACCCACCCATACACGTACAGTGTTGATTTCCCTCCTAGCCACCCATGCACTTACGGTGTTGATATCCTTCCTACCAACCCATACACGTACAGTGTTGATATCCCTCCTACCCACCCATACACATACAGTGTTGATGTCCCTCCTAGCCACCCATACACGTACAGTACTGATGTCCCTCCTACCCACCCATATACGTACAGTGTTGATGTCCCTCCTACCTATACACCCAACGGTAGTATTGTTGCAATAGTTTATTATTGCACATGTTGGGTGATTTTATTTTTAGAACTATTTATTGTTCCATTAACAGTTGGGGAAACATTTAAAGAGAAACGTGATAACTTAAAATGGTTACCATTATATACATGTCCCATTTAATTCTTCATAATTTCAAAATTACCATATTACTCTAAATAAAACGTTTTCCTATACGCAACCTTATAATTTAATTTAATATTTATATGAAGATTCACAAAAAAATCATTTTTCAAGGCTTATCATTTTTTTCTACATTATAATAATCAGTTACATTTGTAAAATTTTGTTTTGTATCCTTCATAAAGCATATTTAGATCAAACAACGTTGAATATACTGTATTTAAAGATTCCACTTTAATATTAACAATCTGATACATTAATTGTTTAATTCCATGAACTAAAGAATGTACTCGTAGTAATACAACTTAATGTCATCCAAATGTGTCTTGATTCGTACCGTATTTTATTATTATTATTGAACTTTCAGGATTTTGTTCTTTTGTTTACATTTTGACTTGTTTGAAGATGTGGGATCTATTGGCAGAACTATCCACTAACAAGACATTCTGTCAATTTCAAGAATCAGTGACAATGCAACTAATTTCAGTATAGAAGTTATTTTTAAATAGACCAACACACAGATAGCCTCTTGTATTTTTTATTTTTATGTGTAAACTCATTTATAAAGTTTATTTATTTTTCATCACTTCATTTGTGTTAAAATACTGGAAGTAACATTGCTCTCCATCGAATTCTGTATATTATTGAACAGTCTTTCTCTGTCTATAGTTTGAAAAAATATTAACTATTTATTAAAGTGTTAAATACTTTTTGGCTACCCCTCTCATTAAAAACGTTTGAAATATCAAGTTTTTCCACACCTCCTAACCCACCATTTGGTTAATCAATCTATAGACTGTTTAAATATGAATTGTTCTCTTCTCTATTTGATTAGAGGGTGTATAAGATACTTCTTTATTCAGATTTGTGAGCATACAGTTCAATTTCATTTTTAATTATATTTTTTTTTTTATCATTTAGGCTCTACACTATTACTAAGATGTTAATAGTGTGTTTAGCTGTAATTCTGTAATGCTTAAAATCATTTTTGTAATGTTAATAAGTGTAAAACTGAAATAAGAAAAAATTAATTTTGATGATAGTTTGCTGACATAAATTGTCAAATATTAAAAGTTATTATGTGATAATAAATATTAGCTGATTATTATTAATTGGCTGTCGTATTAAAATCATTTTAACACTTTAATTGTAGTTTTATTATTAATACTTCATTAATCACTTTCATTAAAATATGTTTAAAATAATGTAGCAAAGGTGGGGAGGTTTTTAATTTATTATTGAAGTATTAATCGACCTATGGTATTAGGAAATATCATGTTTGAATATACCTGAAGCCTAACCCAAGCATTAAATTTATCATGACAGGTTAGTTCCTGGTGACATACTTCATTTGACATGCAAATTTCTACATGGCAAAGGGCCACATCGATCCATGTAATGTGTAATTTATCAAAATGTGTGGGTAGTCCCCAATAACAAGTAATAGCAGGTTATAAATTCGATAACTATATAACTTCCTCTCTTAAACTAGTTTTTAGACACTTCTTTAGTGGTCTTTATTAATTATTTGTTAAATTAAACTCTGTACTCTTAAAAGCCTTTTATGATGAACTTTTGTCAGTTAAAAAAAAATTATTGATATGGTAAAAACCATATTAAAAAAGTTAAAAAATGTTAAATTCAAGTTATTTCAAATTTAATATATATTTTTTGATACTACGTTGAATGCTTTTATGATAAATATTTTTATATAAGTTTTATTTAAGACTGTATACCAATAAATTTTTTATAAGTTTTCTCAAACTACTTTGTCCAAAATAGTTGAGCAAATATGTTGTACTTCAGGGTACAACATTCCTATAATTGTACTTTAATATAACATAAATAGAATGTAAACATGTTTAGAAGGCTTTAACAATTCATGTAAATCAATGTTAAATAAGATACTAAGCACACATATAACATTTAATGCTACTGCTACATTATTCATTTTAGTAGTAGTCGACTTTTTGCTAAGATTTTAACTATTTTATAGTTTTTTCTTCTTTCTTGTTACTGTTCATTAAATATTTAATTATTGTGTATTATCTTTTATGCTTATATTGAAATAGATTTAAAGTTATTAACATAACACAAATTATACTAAATATTAATTTAAGTCTAATAAGCTCGAGCAAGTATAAATCTATAACAAATCCATATTTATAAATAATTGTATTTTATAATAACAATATTATTTACTAAACGAGGTAATATATATTCGACACCACGTGAAGAAAGCAACTAAACAATTCTGGAACACTAAAACCAGTGTTCAAACAATACTATTACTGTCGTTAATAATGGATTCATTTGTCTACAACTCTTGCTGTGTCAATAACAACTTTAATACATTACATACCGGAATCGTCAGAAAATCGATAAAAACAAACTAATAGAAAAGTGTCTCTACTAATCCGAAATTGAATAAAGTAATTTGCTTTTTAACTATTTTTAACCAAAGAGTACAATTTGTATTTTTTGAAATAAATAAAACATTTACGTATGAATAGTTCCTGGTTAGTCTTGTCCTTTTCAAAAATTTCGCATATGCTTTGAAAATCTTTGAATGAACATTGGCAATAAAATTACATATCAGACTTTCATTATCTGAATGGATATTAGTTTGTATAGAAGAAATAGTGATTTAGTTAAAATATAAACGTTGAGTCTTTTGCCAACTAAAATATGTTTCGGTGCCAATGTATTAAGCTCATTCTTGTTAAATATTAAAATACTATATATATTTTTTTAAATATAAAAAATATTATATATATTAAAAATTGAAGCTGTATAATTAAATCTCCTGTTGTATTTCTATAGCTATTGCTTGATATGTTTCATTATTACAAATTCATTGTGACAAGGTTACATCATTCTAAGGCATTAAATAGGCTTTATGATGTTTAAAACGTAGTTTTGCACATTGAAGGTTTCAGACGTGTAATTTAGTTTTAAAAACTATGTTTAATGTTATATTTTAGACAATTGTTATTATAATGTTTTAAAGATTTAAATACATTTAATAAAAATCATTATTATATACTATAATACCGGAGAGCCTTTGAACTACATTGGTAGATTTTTTTGTACATTGGTAGATATTTTCTCTTTGAATGTCAAAGAGAAACAGTTTCTTCAGCTTAAAAATCTCTTGATCTAAAATACTCCCAGAATATATGTTGAGATCTTTTTCTTTCTCATATTTTCAACTAAATAGCTCACAATATTTATATTATAACGTTAGATTATATAATATATAGACTTTATATAGAACACTATATTGTTAGTGAATCGGAAGTACCTCAAGCTATCGCTGAAAAGTAATAATGGGTCAACTTCCATCACCAATATTTATAAAATTATATAATTTACGTTGGATTTATTGCATTTTTTCCTCATAATGTTATAATACTTGACTTAATAATTTTATAATTGCATGACAAAATTTATATTTAACAAAAAACTCTTCAAGGACGTAACTTTATCAATATAGAAAGCTTGTGAAACGTGTTATGACACAATTTTAATCAACTTGATATATAGACAGTATTTACATCATATTTTTTTGTAAGGTTGAATAAACTCTTCAAGGACGTAACTTTATCAATATAGAAAGCTTGTGAAACGTGTTATGACACAATTTTAATCAACTTGATCTATAGACAGTATTTACATCATATTTTTTTTGTAAGGTTGAATTAAAGAACCAAATTTACTATTTCTATACATCTATGGTGGAAATTAAATATACACGAAAATATCACTATTTTATGTTATCATACAAATAAAATAAAAATGTACAGCACTAATTGTGTAGGAATGTAACCCAGCGATGTTGATATCAAGGGCAAAGTTTTGAGAATGTGATATGCAATAGTTTTTTTCGTAGTCCTCTCTTAATGTTTTCATCCAATATATCATCCAATCAATGGATGCTGTTGGTTTAGACACTACTAAGATACCTGGAACATCTAGAGTTCGAGTATTTTCTACGAGAGAGGATTGAGTGACAGGCTTGTGACAGGTGGAAACCAAACAAATACAATAAGAGTCAAACAAACAGTTAAAGATAGTATTCTTTACCAGGTCAAGTTAAGGCTAAGAAGCCCTCTCTAACACTTGACCTGGGGTCCACGGCTTAAGGGTGACTTCCGAACCAACAGTGACCGGGCAGGCGGACTGCGTGCAACGACGGGATCGCTGACGGTCACCCATCCAAGGAACATCCACGCTCGATATTTCTTGATCTTGCGATAACATCGGAATTCTCCGGTCAAGGCCACTGGGCAAGAGTCATATTCATCATAAAGCGTAGGTCATTAGTTGATTTGGCTATTCTCTTCCAAATATATACCTTTCACTGAAAATATATCTTTCTTAGTAATAAAACTAAACAGATCATAAAATTCATAAAGATTAATGGCGTTATACATTTGGTCAAAAAACTAATTTATATGGCAAACAATTTTACACATATACATACTTTGTCCAAAACAAGCAATAAAACTGTTTTATTCTTGTTTAATACCTGGGAAATAAGTATTCTAACGGTCATTGACCAAAACATACTTGGGGATATCTTCAAGCAGCCTTATTGTGTAGAATTCAATGCGTTTTACAGCTGAAGTGGAGTATGAATAGCGAATGCCAATGGTTCTGCATTTTACTCTTTTCATAAAAAAAATACTAAAGATGTAAACTGCTATTGAAATTGGTTCTAATTGCGTTTAATTAGATTATAAGTGTGATGAAAACTTCTACTTTAATTAAACTTCCATATTAGAACTAACATATTTAAAAATTATCTGGTGAACTTTTCACTAGAGGGCTTTTATGCACACTTTCATTGCCGATTAGTTCAATAATTATAAGGTACATTTTACTGCATTTCTTGGAGGCTAAATTTAATGTGAACTTCATAAAATATGTTTATTAGCACTTAAGTTATATAAAATAAAGAATTCCAGTACAATATAGTACAAATTTTCAACAGGAAATGATCCAAATGTACAATAACACAAGTGGGCCGTTTAAAAACACATTTTAAAATCACAGATGAACACATAAATTACCATTGTGTTAGTAACAGTTACTAACACAATACTAAACTGTAGTTTATGAATTATAATACAGTCTTCCGTCTAATGCTGTTTAATAGATATCTCTCTATATTTCAGGTGTTTGTCATTGTCTTGGTGTTTGTCACTGTCTTGGTGTTTGTCACTGTCTTGGTGTTTGTCACTGTCTTGGCGTTTGTCCCTGTCTTGGCGTTTTTCACTGTCTTGGCGTTTGTCCCTGTCTTGGTGTTTGTCACTGTCTTGGCGTTTGTCCCTGTCTTGGCGTTTGTCACTGTCTTGGCGTTTGTCACTGTCTTGGTGTTTGTCACTGTCTTGGCGTTTGTCCCTGTCTTGGCGTTTGTCACTGTCTTAGCGTTTGTCACTGTCTTGGTGTTTGTCCCTGTCTTGGTGTTTGTCACTGTCTTGGCGTTTGTCACTGTCTTGGCGTTTGTCACTGTCTTGGCGTTTGTCCCTGTCTTGGTGTTTGTCACTGTCTTGGTGTTTGTCCCTGTCTTGGTGTTTGTCACTGTCTTGGCGTTTGTCCCTGTGTTGGCGTTTGTCACTGTCTTGGCGTTTGTCACTGTCTTGGTGTTTGTCCCTGTCTTGGTGTTTGTCACTGTCTTGGCGTTTGTCACTGTCTTGGTGTTTGTCCCTGTCTTGGTGTTTGTCACTGTCTTGGCGTTTGTCCCTGTCTTGGCGTTTGTCACTGTCTTGGCGTTTGTCACTGTCTTGGTGTTTGTCACTGTCTTGGCGTTTGTCACTGTCTTGGCGTTTGTCACTGTCTTGGTGTTGGTCACTGTCTTGGCGTTTGTCACTGTCTTGGCGTTTGTCACTGTCTTGGCGTTTGTCACTGTCTTGGTGTTTGTCACTGTCTTGGCGTTTGTCCCTGTCTTGGTGTTTGTCACTGTCTTGGCGTTTGTCACTGTCTTGGCGTTTGTCCCTGTCTTGGTGTTTGTCACTGTCTTGGTGTTTGTCCCTGTCTTGGTGTTTGTCACTGTCTTGGCGTTTGTCCCTGTGTTGGCGTTTGTCCCTGTCTTGGCGTTTTTCACTGTCTTGGCGTTTGTCCCTGTCTTGGTGTTTGTCACTGTCTTGGCGTTTGTCCCTGTCTTGGCGTTTGTCACTGTCTTGGCGTTTGTCACTGTCTTGGTGTTTGTCACTGTCTTGGCGTTTGTCCCTGTCTTGGCGTTTGTCACTGTCTTAGCGTTTGTCACTGTCTTGGTGTTTGTCCCTGTCTTGGTGTTTGTCACTGTCTTGGCGTTTGTCACTGTCTTGGCGTTTGTCACTGTCTTGGCGTTTGTCCCTGTCTTGGTGTTTGTCACTGTCTTGGTGTTTGTCCCTGTCTTGGTGTTTGTCACTGTCTTGGCGTTTGTCCCTGTGTTGGCGTTTGTCACTGTCTTGGCGTTTGTCACTGTCTTGGTGTTTGTCCCTGTCTTGGTGTTTGTCACTGTCTTGGCGTTTGTCACTGTCTTGGTGTTTGTCCCTGTCTTGGTGTTTGTCACTGTCTTGGCGTTTGTCCCTGTCTTGGCGTTTGTCACTGTCTTGGCGTTTGTCACTGTCTTGGTGTTTGTCACTGTCTTGGCGTTTGTCACTGTCTTGGCGTTTGTCACTGTCTTGGTGTTGGTCACTGTCTTGGCGTTTGTCACTGTCTTGGCGTTTGTCACTGTCTTGGCGTTTGTCACTGTCTTGGTGTTTGTCACTGTCTTGGCGTTTGTCCCTGTCTTGGTGTTTGTCACTGTCTTGGCGTTTGTCACTGTCTTGGTGTTTGTCCTTGTCTTGATATTTGTCACTGTCTTGGCGTTTGTTACTGTCTTGGTGTTTGTCCCTGTCTTGGTGTTTGTCACGGTCTTGGCGTTTGTCACTGTCTTGGTGTTTGTCCTTGTCTTGGTGTTTGTCACTGTCTTGGTGTTTGTCACTGTCTTGGTGTTTGTCCTTGTCTTGGTGTTTGTCACTGTCTTGGTGTTTGTCACTGTCTTGGTGTTTGCCACTGTATTCGCGTTTGTCACTGCCTTGGCGTTTGTCACTGCCTTGGCGTTTGTCACTGTCTTGGTGTTTGTCACTGTTTTGGCGTTTGTCACTGTCTTGGTGTTTGTCACTGTTTTGGTGTTTGTCCCTGTCTTGGTGTTTGTCATTCAAATTAATTATACTTTAAATGTCATCGTCGCTTCAACTTATTTTACACGATGAAGCAGTAATTTGAGTGCTCGTGACTCTTACAATGCCTTCACCAAATAATTGATTGTGTTTTTCACCCTATAAATATATTTGACCTATTTTTTTTTTTTTTGGAAAATGAAGAGTAGCTATAATTGACAAACATTAATCAAATTAATCGGGGAGATTTTTAGTTAAATCCTTGATTATATTGTTACATACAAAATCAATTGTTGAATTTTATTTAATATTGGTCACTGATACTACAATTCTGTCAACAGCTAATTTTTTGTTTTGCTAGTTGCCTGGCAATTTTAATGAATTATAAAATTAAGTTATGCATTTTCATATACACAACAGCAATTTTTGTAGTGAATATGTTGTAGATTGTCTGATGAGGCATACAGTTTGTAGTATGAAATAAACACAAGTGAGCTGTATTGCTTCCACTAATTTACATTTCTTAACGGCTATGAAAATTATATGTTACAATTATTTTGCAACTGAATATTTTTATGGTTTAGTTTTAAGTTTATTAAAATCCTTCTTTCCATATTTTGATAGTTTTTAATAATTTCATTTCTTACGTCAGTAGGCTGACGATAAAATCATCTACGAAGTACACCTATATATAATAATGTAATTGTTCAACGAAATCAAGAATGTATTTTTCACGAATATTTATACTCGCCAAGTTTGTGTAAGGCCAAAAAATATACAATTAATAAATATTTTTATAAAAGTATCACCATTGATAGTTACGTTTATGATTTTATGTAAGGGTAGACGTATAATGAAATATGTTGGATGGGTCTTGATAAGGCTGTCTTGTGAAAACAGCATTCCTAAAATATGTGGAATGTTGTCTAAATACATAATAGTTAGTAAAATGGAATACCTTTCAAAATTCAAGAGTTAGGAAATTTTACTGGTAAGATAAATTAATATCCTTTTATTTATTTACAATTTATTTTTATATTTGAATTATATTTCATAAAACATCTATAGTTACAATTACATGTTTATGAAACACAGTAAATATCTTAAGGTAGATTATATACTTCACTTTGTTTATATTAATTAAAAACCAGCCATATATAAAATTTTTAAATTACAGTGTTCATTTTTATAAATGGGAATATCCCATTGTTAGTAAAATTTAAATGATTAATTAATTAAAATAGATAAATAATTAAATAATCATTGATTAATTGATATTTGGAAGTTTCTAATTAATATATCCAACTAAATACTACTGGAGACTAAGTTCATTACTGTATGACATTTTATGAATGTCAAGTGCAAATATGATTTACATGGTTTTAAAAACTTTGGTTAGTAAAAATTTTAGAAAGAAATCAAATTAACATACGAATACAAATACAGGACGGCAAAGTTTTCAGTGAGAAATACAATGTATAACTCTCTCTGTCTGTCTTCTGAATGACTTCTCCAAATTGCAATGCTGAGCAAAGTTATAGCAGTTTTACTGAGTAGTGAAGACACCATATAGTCTTGATGGCTGTGTTTACCCCTCAGCTCGAGAAAATAACAAAGTTATAGCCAAGAACAAAAATATTGTTAATTTATTTTTTTAGTAATAATAGCTCTTGGATTATAGCCAACTGTAGTCACACGACAAATGAGGTTTAATTTTACGTGGTATACTCACCAGCTATCAATAGTGTATTGTTGCATAAATAATCAATAGTAAAAATTTTTATTCCCCTTGGACACTTTTTTTTATTAAATTTAAGAATCATTTTCGGGATTTAAATCAAATGTCAGCACTGGTGCGCAGCTTGAGGACAAAGTGTTGAGATTGTAGGCGATAATCTCTATGCTCGGTCCTTTTAATACCAACACGGCGTCCGCTCAATTGTTTCCATCAATGTGAACACTTCAGATGTTGTGTAGGGAAGGCTCCTCGAGTATCAAGCCTGTCAATTAGCTGCAAATCAGACCAAAAGTTAGGGGTTCGGATTCCGCGTAAAGCTGTAGGTTCCTTAGTTGCACTGCCTATTGGGATATTATTAAATAGCTCTTTATGAGGAATAGTTGACCTTAGTTAATAACAATGACTACAATCATTAATCTACGCCATCACACTCATTCGCCCCTCACATTGGTCCATATTATATAGACGATCGGCGTCTTTGAATGAATAATGAATAATAATTTAAGAATAAATTGGTCTGAGATGACAACTGCTATTGTTAAGTAAATTTGTGTTATACGAAACAAAAAATTATACGAAAAAATTAAGCTAAAAAATTATACGAAACAGCTCAATTCAAAAGACTGTTTTTAAATCACTGTAACGTTTTTTACCTGTGAACGTACCACCACGTCGGCACAAACACTACTGTACGAAAAGTAAGTATTTAATTTATTATAGTCTACCTCTTAAATATTATTTTCATTGAATACAATATATTATTACTAAATTCATTAAAAGAAATGTATCAACATTTTAATCATGAGTGTTAAATTTGTTTGATGGTTAGTATAGGTATTCTAATTGTTTTGTCTTGCGAGACTGTTTAATGTATTCAAAATAAAGTCATCCACGTTCGGTAATATATATTTTTAACTTGTGTTGTATGAATATACAAAACTACAAACATGATATATTCGATAAATTTTTTATTTTAGGAACGTAGTAGTTGGTAGTAGTCAAATATACCCGTCCACCATCTCGACTCATCTAGTCAAGATAAATTGTCTGTTAGGAATGTAGTATTTTTACACGTCTAAATAAAAAGAATATACCCGTCCACCATCTTGACTCACCCAGTCTTGAAACATTTTCTATTTTAGAAACGTACGGTAGTAGTTATTTATACAGTACAAGTAAACGTCACATAACACAAATGTATTACAATATAAGCACAAAATGCACAAATATTATGGTGATCGATTTCGGTGAGCCACGCTCACCTTCCTCAGACCAGAGGGATTCACAAAAGAATCTCTTTTGTGGTTATTTTGATTCTTTTGTGAATCTCTCTGGTCTGAGGAAGGTGAGCGTGGTTCACCGAAATCGATCACCATAATATTCGTGCATTTTGTACTTGTATTGTAATATATTTGTGCATTTTGTACTTATATTGTAATAAATTTGTGTTGTGTAATGTTTACTTGTATTGTATATATACCAACACGTATTATGCTAATTAAAATACTGTTTTTAGTTATTTATGTCTAAACCATGCAAATATATCCGTCCACCATCTTGCCTCACACAGATAAGACAAATTGTCTATGTTAGGAGCGTAGTACTTTTATACTCTAAACCATAAAAATATACCCATCCACCATCTTGACTCACCCAGTCAACACAATGGTAAGTATTGATTCTTTAAATTTCAGTATAATAAAAATTAAAACTGGAAACATCCAGTTAAAAAAAAGTATACGATTGTTTCAAAATATAGTTTTTCGTCCTATATTTGGATAAATATTAAGGCATTAGTAATTTTTATTAAATGAAAGTTTATATTTTTATTTCCGTTTATTGTATTTTTCATTTCAATCAGTTGGTTGTCCAGTTTTGACATAGTCAAAATCTAAATATCTCACGAAAATCCATAGTATTAGACATGGAGTGGGGAAAAAACAGAAAATGTAAAGGCCGAAGTTTAACCATTTCCACGCGTTCAATCAATAAATCCAAATGTTCATAGCTATATTTGGTTAGAACTACTCCTACATACCTATCTACTTGACCCCAATATAATTTACCATACTAATTTATTCTTTAGTTTTTTTTTTCTTTTTTCTTTACTGTCATCATTTAAAGCCAATTAGTAAGTTTACCTTAATCCTGTCTTTATCTGATTTGTTTCTTCCGAACCTCACCTTTTAACATAAAAGTGAAAAAGAAACAGAATAGTTAGCCACAGGGCAACCATTCCACGCACTCATTCGATCAATGTATCTGCCCACATCGTCTTAGATAACAGATGCCAGTGCTCCGGTGACGGGCCACTGAACTATAATCAGCCATGAATGTGGCGATCCACAGTTGGTCTGATTGATGCCAACACAACCGCATTCTGGTGGCTGTTATAGATACCTCCCATGGATTGTGTGCAAGTTTACACTAACAATGGTTGGTTACCAATCTCACGTACAATACGCCATCTATATTCCTCCACACAGTTAAAGTTTTTTTTTTTTTTTTTTTTCTTATTAGCACTTCTTATTAGTTTTAGGATCTGTATTTTCATATTACAGATCCTAAAAAAAATACATTCAAATCTAAAATGTCTTTATTTTTTAAAGCATTATGAACACTGTGTAATAGGGTCATTAATTATACATTAATTTACAGTTTAACATAAAACCCCATAAAAACAAAATATTCTTATAAACCACTAATGCTGGCAGTTATAGTTCAAATTATAGTTCATTATAGTTCAAATATTCTTCTACACTGTAGAAGGCATGAGACAAAAGGTAAGCCTTGGGTTGTCCAGAAAACCTGCTCACGCCACTCTCACGTGTTGTTAAGTTTGGCACTACGTTAAAGAATCTTGGGACGTTAAACTATAAATGTTTCTAAACAAATTCAGTTTTGCGAGAAGGTAGACTAAGATTTTTGTTCGGACGAAGATTATACTCGTGTTTTGGGAAATCTGTTATAAAATTGGGCCTATTTTTATTGACATACAAGAGGACACGGTGGATGAATTAAATACATGGAAAGGTGATTAAATTGTGTTCTTTGAAGAGTTGTCTGCAAGAAAAAGATTTTTGTTTTTTAAATAAGGTTCTTAATGCCGTTTTTTAAGTTTGAATATAAATTTCGACATTATGCATTCATGACCCCAAATTTCAACTGCATATGATAAAAATGGATGAATTAAACCATAATATGTACACATTAACACTTCTTTGTTCATGAACGAGGCTAGATTTGTTATTGCGAAAATACCAGAACTTAATTTATTACAGACTATTGTGTGTTTAAAAATTTAAATTTCTATCAATGATAACCAATAAAAACTTTGTTGTCTCACTGAAAATTACATATTTTTCATTCAATAAAGACGACAAACATTCTCTAACGCGAGAACTCTTAATCGAAAACTCAATTAATTGAGTTTTACCGTCATTAACCTGCAATTTATTTTCTTAAAACCATTGATACACGGAGTTCACATGCACAAATGCTTCCACTTCAAGATCAGCCCGGTTATCTAATATAAGAGAGTGTTTTGATGTTAGGTTTTTCCCATTTGCCTATCATGTTCTGCCATTTGTTGAAATACAGTATTTTACATCTTGCCCACTTATATTTGGATTACATATTTCGAGTTATTTGATAGCATAACAAGGATCAAATAGTCCTAAGTTGGCTGTAGTGTAGTTACGACTGTTTTCTAAAATAAGTTTTTCGGGTATGTACCTTAGTGTAATTTATGGATAATATAACTAAATGAATACATATATTTATAACTTTAAAATTTTTTTCTGTAAATATTATGGGCATTCTTGGTATTTCTTATATTAACATGTATGTACACACAGGAATATTTGCTCTTGTTTGTGTATGTATGTGGATGCAAATGAATGTGTTTGTGACACGGATTGTTTGAACGTGTTATTACCATAGTTTTAATTAGATCATAGTTGTATTATTAGGCACCACAGGAAGCGGCATTGTTGATTTTAGGCTTTATGAAGTCTGAACTCTACTAAATTATTTGTAATATAATTGTTTTCATGTTCTGCTAACCACATTACTGTAAAAGTGGTTAGCATTAGTTCCTAAGCTGTTCAAGTGTAATATATTGTAAAAAAGAAATGATGGAATAAATATAAAAAAGTTTTAAAAATATTATTATTTGTAGTGTTAACTTCTGTTTGGATTTTATTAATTTAATTTTACAATGACAAATATAGTTATCAGTTCATATCAGACTTTTCTATAGCTTGGTATACAATTAAAGTGTTAACATAAACAATATCTTTGTCTATGTATTGATAAAAATTAACACAATGTGTAATGTCATGACATATCTTGTAGTCTTCTTGTATTGTAATACAAATAATAATGGTAGAAATATAACACAATTGAGTTTGTAGTATATTAATATTGGTTTGTAAAGACACATCCTCAGTAATGTGATAAAAATAATTTATACCATATGAAATAGTTGATATCAAATGTTAAATGGACACTATTTGTTAATTCCCTTCGTCTCAACGATGATGACATTGTTTCCCTAAACAACCACCGTACTGTTGTACTCACTATATGTTGTTTAGTAATTACTTTAAGTCACGGTACAAATGTTTGATAACGTGTTTAATATTTTCATAGAATAAACAAAACAAAAATAGAATAAAAAAAATATTTTTTTTTCATTGAAAAAAAAACTTTTTTCAAGACACTAATTTATTGAAACAAGCCTGTTATAGATTCAAAATCTATTTCTGGCCCATTTACATTATTTTAAACATTTCATCTTTGGCTCCTAGCCCACTATTTTTTATAAAATTAAATATTTTACTTCAAAAGAGGGAAATCATAATTTTAAAAGTGTGTCTGCTATTAACTTCCCCTCATATGCAGTAGGCCATCCAAATAAAACACCCTCACGCTCGATCAAAATAAAACACCAGCCTGCACGTATTGTGGGTCCCCTAGAGTGGACACTCCTGGCTGACTGAGCGATCGTCCACGACCTGCAAACCGTACAAACTAAAACACCCTCATGCTCGAAGACTGAGGATGACACTCCTGGCTGACTGAGCGATCATCCAAAAAACCGTACAAAATCATTTGAATTAAAAACAATTGAAACACTCCCTAGCACTCGCACCTATCTTAAGATCAATTTAAAAGAGTGTTTCTCCCCAATACATACTTTTAATTAATTCCCTTGGGCTACTTTAGTTTGTGTAATATAAGAAAAAATGTCCTATTAATTCTTGTACCCTAATAATTTTGTTGAATCATTATTTTAATTATTACATATATAATAGTGTACATGGTACGGTATATTAAACTTTCATATGGTTAGGTTTTAATTGTTTGTCACACTATCATATCAATTAGCTTAGACGTTAAAATTATTTGAATAATAATAAATAGAGTGGACACTCCTGGCTGACTGAGCGATCATCCACGACCTGCAAACCGTACAAACTAAAACAATGGCAACATGCTCGAAGCCAGACTCCTAGCTGACTGAGCGATCATCCAAAAAACCGTACAAAATAATTTGAATTAAAAACAAATGATTAATAACATACTACAGATAATAATTCTTATTTGAGTCTAAATATAAGCCAATAATTTACATTTAAAATTTTTACTTGATCGTGATAAATTAATTATACAACAATTTTTATTGTTCTGTTATTCTTTAATTTTATTGTTAACTGAGTTCGACTATTCCACAGAAAGCCAGTTATTCATAGCCCAATAGCCAACAGAAAGGGACCTACAGCTTTATGTGGAATCTGAACCACGTATTATTGGTCTGATTTTCAACTAATTTATAAGCCTTGTCGTCAGTTATCTTCCCTACACAACATGCATACCCTGAACACCACCCAACATGGACACCCCAGACCTCTCTAGTAGTGCCCACGCCCATAACAATCATTGTACGGACGACATGAGAACCGAGTATAGAATCTATCACCCACAATCTCTACAACACTTTATTCCCAATTGGTGGGCTACAGTACTGCGCCATTAGTGCCGAAAAGTTAGAAAAGAAACTCGATGACCACATAATACATATAGTTATGGGGTGTAAGATCAAAATTTTACTGAAGTAATTCAGGAAAATATCATTAAAAAATATAAATACAAAATATATGATAATTTATCATCAGACAGAATAAATTTAGCTATATTTTACTAAGTGTTTTGCATTAGTGAATTTATTCAGTTATAAATCTAAGAACATGATTTACGACCCAAGCCATTTGATAAAGACGTTTTAAAGCTTGCAATTTTAGATACATCATTATCCCAACTTACGGGTGAAGATTATTCTGCATTGCTACCAATCTTGAAACAGATATGCCGTCTTCACTTTATATTGGACTACAGGTGGCTGTGACATATGTGGTGGAGGAGTTATAGTCAGCAGTGTGTCGTTAAGGAGCAATTCAGCCGATGTGAACTTACAAGTTGATTACGACGGTTCCAGACAACATATGGGTGGGTTTCAACTTGTTTGGTTGGTGGCACCAAACTTCTCTAATAAGTCTTAGAGAAGATTAATACTTGTTTTGTAGGTTAATTTTTTCTACATGTAGTTTTTTTGTTACAAGTGTATATTTGTTTTACATACAATGTTGTGTATATTATTTATTTCATTAATAGTTTAAAATATAAATTATTTTATACATATATTATATTTGAGTAGTGTATAATATATATATAGCAGTGTTTTTAAAGGGGAAATTTCTTTAACTTTAGTCACGATGACATGGGTTGGTATTGAATGAAATTTCAATCTTTATTACTTCTAATCAGACTATATTGATTTTGATAATTATCTTTCAATCGTATCTCTAACTTAATTAATTTGAATTTTTTACCTCCTCGTATATTACCCTTCATTTAAATTAATTCCCCTACTAATCGCATATGATTACTTATTTTTAACAATTTATTTCTACATGTGTTGAGGTACTGTGCTAAGGATTGTCAGTTCCAATCTATATCGGACTTGTATTTTTTTACTGTGCAACTGTGTAGAGGCACTGATTGGTCAGTGACATAATGGTGTAGGGCCCTCCTAAAATAAACAGTGTCTGGCATGGGGGGGGGGGTGGAAGTTATAGTTGCAAACAATAAACATTGGCCATATTAAATAAAGTTAACGTTCACAGTCTGTTCATGCTTATTTATAAACTATAGTTAGCGCTATGCTTTTTATTCTTTTTTGCGGTTTTAATTATTTATGTTGTTGGTTTTATATTTCTTAATTACATAAAATCCAGAAGTTCGTCAGTTATAAGTAAGAGGACAGATAAATGACTCAGCCCCCACCCACAGGATCTTCCCAGGTGGGGGTTATCTTTGTATGTATTATATGTTGTTTTTCCTTATACTTGTGTAACAAAACTTGTATGCATATATGAGATAAATAAATAATGATTTGATTTTAGGGACGAAAGCAGAAATGACAACATGAGGGAGAGGAAGCCTCTACTAGAGTGACATTAATCTTAATTTGCCATTAAGATTAATTTGAAAATTAATTATAGGTATAATAGTTTATTGTGAATGCTGTATTCTAAATTAGTTAGTTCCACAAAGCATTCCACCTGATACTGTTACCGTAATTATTTTTCACTCTTAATTTACATAATTTCTTCTTAGGTATCACTAATTTTACTTTCATATGTTTGACCATGAAATATCAAGAACATTATATTCATCCATATCTATGAGACTTGCGTTGGAAAATTACCAATGTAAACTTACAGTAAATTTATTTTATACGGCAGTTCAAATAGTTTATACACACTTTTTATCATAGCTATAATTTTAATTTTTGAAAGTCCCAATATAATAGGCTGCTTACTCGTATACATAAAAATTAAGTAAACCATAGTAAAACATATAAAAGAGGTAGTGTAGAAGGTTAGTATTATTAAATTAGTATTAAAATTATTAGTATTTTAATACTAATTTAATACTATTAAAATACTGTTATTAGTATTTTAATATAGTACTATTATTAGTATATAATATAGTACTATTATTAGTATTTTAATACTAATAATAGGACTAAATTAGTATTATTAAATAATAAGTTTTTAAAAGTATTAAGTTTTTTTATTATAAAAAAATGTGCACAGTCCCAAGAAAATATGCACATTTTCCCACAAATGTACATTGTTTAGCATCCTTTGAACTGATTCCCTCTGTGAATCCTCATTGAGAATCCCTCTGTGAATCCTCATTGAGAATCCCTCTGTGAATCTCCATTGAGAATCCCTCTGTGAATCTCCATTGGGAATCCCTCTGTGAATCTCCATTGAGAATCCCTCTGTGAATCTCCATTAAGAATCCCTCTGTAAATCCTCATTGAGAAGCCCTCTGTGAATCCCTATTGGGAATCTCTCTGAGAATCGCCATTGAGAATCCCTCTGTGAATCCCCATTGAGAATCCCTCTGTGAATCCCCATTGAGAATCCCTCTGTGAATCCCCATTGAGAATCCCTCTGTGAATCCTCATTGAGAATCCCTATGTGAATCCCCATTGAGAATCCCTCTATGAATCCCCATAGAGAATCCCTCTGTGAATCCCCATTGAGAATCCCTCTGTGAATCCTCATTGAGAACCCCTCTGTGAATCCCCATTGACAATCCCTCTGAGAATCCTCATTGAGAATCCCTCTGTGAATCCCCATTGAGAATCCCTCTGTGAATCCCCATTGAGAATCCCTCTGTGAATCTCCATTGAGAATCCCTCTGTGAATCTCCATTGGGAATCCCTCTGTGAATCTCCATTAAGAATCCCTCTGTGAATCTCCATTAAGAATCCCTCTGTAAATCCTCATTGAGAATCCCTATGTGAATCCCCATTGAGTATCCCTCTATGAATCCCCATAGAGAATCCCTCTGTGAATCCCCATTGAGAATCCCTCTGTGAATCCTCATTGAGAACCCCTCTGTGAATCCCCATTGACAATCCCTCTGAGAATCCTCATTGAGAATCCCTCTGTGAATCCCCATTGAGAATCCCTCTATGAATCCTAATTGAGAACCCCTCTGTGAATCCCCATTGGGAATCTCTCTGTGAATCCCCATTGATCATCCTTCTGTGAATTCCCATTGAGAATCCCTCTAGTTTGAGGATGGTAAACGTGGTTTATAGAAATCGACCATGATAATATTTGTATTTTTTTACTGACGTTGCAAAACATTTGTTTTGTGTTAAGGTTACTTATTTCGTTATTTCCATAGTTATAATGTTTTTCTCACATAGTAACAGATTAGATTTAATGCATAAAACTAACTACGGTACTGTAAAAGTTCGAATGAGCAGAAAAAGAAATGTTATAGTCAATAAAATGCCCAATATAAAAGGAACAAAAGAGTGCAATAAAATCTCGTCTCTTCACAATGCGTCCACAACACAACAAGTGAATTCTTACCAACCCATGACGTCATCCAGTCAACTTGTAAACAATATTTCAATGGTGTTCGATCAAAAAATATTCTTAATATTTTTAATAAAAGTTTTAGTCTTCTTACAAGTAATAAATTTGTTGATGTAAAATTAAAAAAAAATTCTTAGTAAAGATGTGGCTATAGAATGGCTAATGAATAAAAATGTAAGTGTCCAATTAGTTTTGTATAAATGATTAATGTGCACATTTATGGTTGAAATTATCTTTGTCGAAAAGTGTAGATTAATAATAAATAAAAACTTAATTGCTAGAGTTTACTACAAATGAGGGAGTTATGTACTTTTGTACAATTTTCGGGGCGGGGCAAGTAGAGACAGTGAAGGAGAGAGGGGAGGAGAAAGCGTGTTTTGTGTGTGTTAGTGAGACAGGTTCTTGGCTACTGCTAGTGACAGTCGCGATAAAATCTGTAACTAAACTGCCTGAATCACCCTGGAGAAACATCATTAATCTAGTCTCAGATCATACAAAATATACATATGTACTAATACGTAACACTAAACTACATAAAATAGTTTATTTTATTTCCATTAAAAATCACTCAGGTAGAAAACACTTTAGACCCCATCTTCCCCATGGTATCACGAAGAAAGCGTACAGCGAAGAAATCGTACAGCGAAGAAAGTGGAAAGCGAAGAAAGCGTACAGCGAAGACAGCTTACAACTGGAATTCAGCGAAATAAGCGTACACCCTGTCAGGTTTACGTTTGACAATGGTGAGACCTACTCTTGAGGCAGCGGAATGTGACAGGCGAAAAAAGCGTACACCACCAATTAGTGCGAAGTATATTTTAGTGTAACTGACGAGTAACAATACTCTAAAATGTCAAGTTTGAAAGTAATTGTCATATGTTATGTTTGATCTTTGTTGAATATGTATATGTAACAGCCGCTCACACATCAATATACAGATTTGACTTAGGTCACAAATAGAATATGGAAATATATGTACAAAGAGGCTTTTCGGCCTTCTATTTTCTTGTTAACGCTAAAGGTATATTTTATTTACTAACTTAAATTAATAAAAATATAGCTTGCATTTAAATTAAATATACAAAAGGCATATTTAATATTTGTAATCCAAATATATTCGTAAGACATTTAATGTATATGTTAACAAACATATACTGTTCAGTAGTCCTACATTTTATATATATGATAGATTTGTGTTTATGGTGTTTTATGTATATAGTAGCCACTTTGTATATATAGCTACGTTAAAAATTTTAAACAGGATGAAAAATGACAAGGCCGAGAGGCCGCTTTGTATATTTGCAGACTTGGTTTGTGACCTAAGTCAAGTCTGTCTAGTTATGTATGAGCGGCTGTTACATATACATATTCAAGAAACACTAATCATGAAGCAGAAGAATAGTAGTTTTAAAACATGGCATTTTTTATTTAACTATATTTGTAGGCTATATTATTTAAATGTTATAGCTGATGTAAGTAATAAGTTGTATAGTAAGTAAGTTTTTTGTAATGCTTAAGCAATGTTTCTAGTCTAAACTTAGGCCGAGTTCTTGGTGGTGTAGGCTTACGTTTTTTTCGCCTGTCACATTCCGCTGCCTCAAGAGTCAGCCTTTGTTTCACCCTCATCAAACAATAACCTGACAAGCTGTACGCTTGTTTCCCTAAATTTCAGTTGTACGCTTTCTTCGCTGTACGCTTTTTTCGTATATCCTTCCCCATCCCTCCCTGTGCAGTATTGTTGTGTAAATGGTTTATTCATTAAGTCATTTATAATAATTATTAGTCCAAAAGTACTCAGAGTGTAACTTGACGTAAGTAATAAAACTAAGTAAGGCCATCTGGACCTCATATTTGATCGACAATCAACTGTTACCTTCATAAATGCTCCCATACTTTATAATAAGTAGCCAAAGTGAATATAAGTTTGCAATTTCAGAATATAATGTATAGGTTTTGACACAGAAAACAAAGAAACAGAGTTATGTACGGTGAACAACTAAGTGGCAGTTATAAATAGATTTCAAGTAATTTACATCTTTATATATCTGTAGTAATAATTACTACGTTACCCTTGACTGGACACGCATGTAGTGCACCCTTACTGGACACGCATGTAGTGAACCCTTACTATACACGCATGTAGTGCACACTTACTGGACACGCATGTAGTGCACCCTTACTGGACACGCATGTAGTGAACCCTTACTATACACGCATGTAGTGCACACTTACTGGACACGCATGTAGTGAACCCTTACTGTACACGCATGTAGTGCACCCTTACTGTACACGCATGTAGTGCACACTTACTGGACACGCATGTAGTGAACCCTTACTGTACACGCATGTAGTGCACACTTACTGGACACGCATGTAGTGAACCCTTACTGTACACGCATGTAGTGAACCCTTACTGTACACGCATGTAGTGCACCCTTACTGTACACGCATGTAGTGCACACTTACTGGACACGCATGTAGTGAAGCCATACTGTACACGCATGTAGTGCACCCTTACTGTACACGCATGTAGTGAACCCTTACTATTCACGCATGTAGTGCACACTTACTGGACACGCATGTAGTGAACCCATACTGTACACGCATGTACAGTAAGGGTGCACCCTTACTGTACACGCATGTAGTGCACCCTTACTGTACACGCATGTAGTGCACCCTTACTGTACACGCATGTAGTGAACCCTTACTATTCACGCATGTAGTGCACACTTACTGGACACGCATGTAGTGAACCCATACTGTACACGCATGTAGTGCACCCTTACTGTACACGCATGTAGTGAACCCTTACTATTCACGCATGTAGTGCACACTTACTGGACACGCATGTAGTGAACCCATACTGTACACGCATGTACAGTAAGGGTGCACCCTTACTGTACACGCATGTAGTGCACCCTTACTGTACACGCATGTAGTGAACCCTTACTGGACACGCATGTAGTGAACCCTTACTGTACACGCATGTAGTGCACCCTTACTGTACACGCATGTAGTGAACCCTTACTGGACACGTATTTAGTGCACCATTGAATACGTTTCTTTCAATGTTTGTTTCTTTGTCTGTTTTCACAAAAATGTCACAAAACATCACAAAAATGTTCAATGTCTGTTTCTTTCTTTTGTCTGGTTTTACACATTTGCATTAATTTTTCTTGGCCAAAAAGATAATTTATGTCAATTAGATTATCGTTAAATTGAGTAAGGAGAACCTACTTATAATAAGTATATAAGATAGTTATATTTGTTACTATCTAGGCCTACTTTCTTCTAAATTTTCTTTCAGGTTCTTTTGGTATTATTTATTCCAATAATAAGCAATAGATATATTTTTATTTTATTTTTTACGTTATAAGAATGGACAGTACTGTAAAATGTCATTAACAACAAGAAACGCAAGAAAATACGACTATACAGAAATTAAAAATAAATTAAGTTATAGGTACTAATTAGTTTTAAAATAATTGAAAACTCAACAGCTTTCATCTTCAGTAACATAAAGTATAATTTTTTATCAATGTTATTAATATTTGAATCGGGAAGTCATACGGAGTTTGTACGTATTTTATTTCATTAAATCATTGAAAAATGATTTCCTAAGCCATTTATCATTGTTTATAAAATAAGTTGTCATTTCTTTGTAATTAATTTGTTTCTTAATGTTATTATTCGTTATCATTATTATTATGCATTTCTAAGACGCCGGTCTTAGAGATATGAGGGGTAAATGAGTGTGATGTGTGTAGATAAACGAGTTAGTCATTGTTACTATCTGAGTTCAACTTAGATCAGAAAGGATTATATATTAAGAGCCAATGACCAAGGCAACTATGGGACATATAGCTTTACGTGGAATCCGAACCTTGTATTATTGGTCTGATTTTCTGTTAACTGACATGTCTGACCCTCAGTTCTCTACCCTACACAACATCTCAGCCTCATCCAACGTGGACAACCCAGACTTCTCTATTAGTATCCAGGTCGATGGCAACCATTGATTGGACCTCGTGTTGGTATTGAGTGGATTTCTTGAGGACCGAGCATGGAACCTATCGCCTACAATATCCCAAACACTTGGTCCCCAAGTAGCTGGATTACAGCACTGTGCCACCAGTGCCAACAGTTTACTAAGGCTTTATCTAAGTTTTGTATGCCATTAGTTATGTAAGCTTATTAGTAATAGATCTACTGATAATATACGATTTAGTTTTTATTGAAAACAACATGTTATGAGTTGAATTATTATACAATAAGTATTATTAGAAATACATTAAATATTTTGTTTAAAGTTAATATAAAACTGTTAGAGCATAAAGCTACAATCGGTAACCTACAAACATTAAAGCCCATTAAAAGTAATGAATTAGGTCACTAGATATATTATACATAATTAGTCAAATATCACAGGATTTACATTAAACTATTTAGTTTACTTTGTAAAACCTTGTGCAAGACAGTAAATAATTGCTGACAGTAAAACATGTAAATGGAAAGTCCAGCAATGCAAATGTTTGAACACGAGTTCCGTAATTGGGAGGCTGGTCAGTGATACTCACGTATTATTGGCATGATTTATTGCAGTAGATGTCTTGATATCTGCTACAGATTAGACAAGAGAGCAGGACTAATAATGACGCGCAGACCTGGCGCCTCGCCTGAGATCACTAACTTGCCACGATATCCTGAGGGAGTTCACGGCAGTGCGCGCGCAAATACAACAAAGTGGAAGAACTAAACACTTCATAAACTGGTATACACCTCACATTTATTAGTAATCAAAATGTTCCCAATATCACAGGTTTGTCATTTTTTGACACCGTGATCCTAAAATAACCAGGTAAATATCTAATTGTAGATTTATTTCACTTTTGGAGGAATAGTCAACTTAATAAAAACACTAATTAAGCCTCTGAGTTTTAATCTCGGTTTCAAAAAGCAATTTACTCGAGTTTAAACCTTTGGTATAAATCCAACATTGATCCGAATTCTAAAAAATACGGACAAATTTTTACTTTTGTTTGTCAATTTTGCGTCTAATTATATATGTTACTAATTGTATTTTAGTAACAAGTATTTTTTATTATAATTCAAAGACAAAATAACGCTAATTTTTAAAACGTTTGAAACAAAATTCCACTTGAAAAATGGTGTTTTAACAAAAATTCAAGAAGATTGTTTCTTGTAGTATATGTAATTCCTGATATTTTTACCTCGGTAAAGACGTAATTCCGTAACTATTGTAAACAGATAACAAGTTTAAAAGCCAAATAACCAATTAAAAGTCTGTTTTCCCATTATCTTTAGAATAGAGGTGAGTCAGGGAATAAATTCACAATATAATACCTCAAAATGCCGATTTGTATGAAATTGTAGGAGGACAGTTGTCATTCTTTAATGGGGATTTTTTAATGGGGAAAATAGGTTCAAAAATATTTCAAATATGCAATGTTAAAGAATAATTGAGTCATCGAATGATAAATGGAGTTTTGCATTAAGCTGTAGGTGTTAGGTTTGGACTTGATGAAACGTTCATGGTTTTATCACGGGAAGCTGCATAGACTCTAACTAAAGTTGTAGTATGATTATAGTATAATGGTATATAACAAATTAAATTAAGTTTTTTATTTAAAATACAACAATTGTATTTTCCTTAATTATTTATAACATTTTAATAGATATATGTAAATAATCTAAATTTGTTGATTATTGTTAACTCTTCGCACAGGCACTTTTTGGTCATTTTTATATTTAATTCCTGGTTGGTATAAAGTTAGCTAACAAATTGGCCGTCTGTCTTATTAAGCGATACACAATCCCTCAGTTCTATATCAAACCTTGTTTTATCAGCTGGCAGAATCACTCCACGGCCAAAACAAATATTAGTGGAGCAAAAGGGTCCATTAGTCCACCCAATACACCGGCTTCAGCACTATGTTCACCAAGATAAACAGGCTTCAAGGTAATATTATAAGACTATAAATACAATATGTAGTAATTCGGTCACTGGTCGTCTTTGTATTTTTGATCTGAATACCAAAATATATTACACCACGTAGTGTAACATTATTTTACTAGTTAAAGTATGTACTCTTACAACTTAGGCCGGTTGAAGGTTTTATATATATATATATATATATATATATATATATATATATATATATATATATATATCAAGTAGAACCTTGTAGAAAGCAACGTAGACGAGTAAAGGTTTTCATAGAGAAACGAAAGTCATAGTTAGTAGTTGATACCCAGGTAGATCAACCACCTCATCCATCGTACAACTCGTAGAAACTGTGATCGACCACCTTGAAAACGGATCCATAGCCACCACTATACTATTGGACCTAAGCAAGGCCTTCGACTGCTTAAGGCATAGTCTGATATTGGAAAAACTACATCTCCTTGGGGTAACAGGCAAAGAGGCAAAATGGTTTAGTACTTACTTAACTAACCGCAAACAGCTGGTTGAACTAACCTGCAAGAGTAAAAACTCGATCATAAAAGTTAAATCTAAACCACTGGAAATGAAAAGAGGTGTACCCCAAGGGTCAGTGCTTGGGCCAATTCTCTTCATTCTGTTAACTAACGACCTTCCTGATTTCTTGCACAACTTCTGCCAAACAGTTTCATATGCAGATGACACGGCCCTCATTCTTGCCAACAGTAATAAAGACCAACTCGATATTCTCAGTTTCATTGCTTTTGAATTGACAAAGCAATACTGTGGCAGGAATGATTTAGCTTTGAATGAAAAGAAAACACAGCAATTAATTTTCACTGCAAGCAGAAACAATTATGACCCTCTTCCACAGCTATCCATCACTGACTCAACAAAATATCTTGGCTTAACCATTGACAACACTCTCTCATGGACACCCCACATAGACCAACTCATTAAAAAACTGAGCAGCAGCGTATACGTCATTAGAAGAATGAACCAAATAAGTGACTCTCAAACAGCAAGGACCGCATACTTTGCCTTGTTTGAGTCGCACTTAGTGGCTTAGTGGCTTGGGGTGGAACAACAGCTCAGAACTTACATAGAGTGCTGGTTGTACAAAAGAGAGCGATCAGAGCTCTCTCAGGTCTGAACTATCATGACAGCTGCAAAGAAGCTTTTAAAGATCAAAAAATCTTGACAGTAGTGGCACTGTACATTCTCGAGACTATCACATCCAACCAAACAAGACTAGCCGACCAGCACCACTACAACACAACTTGACAGTAGTGGCACTGTACATTCTCGAGACTATCACATCCAACCAAACAAGACTAGCCGACCAGCACCACTACAACACAACTTGACAGTAGTGGCACTGTACATTCTCGAGACTATCATGCACGCTGTCACATCCAACCAAACAAGACTAGCCGACCAGCACCACTACCCACTACAACACAACTTCCTACTGGAATATCATCATCTCAGCCTTTACGAGAAAAGCCTTCATATAAAGGTGCAACGTTATTTAACTTGCTTCCTGACCACTTGAAGACCCTACCTGCAAGAAACCTGAAGACCGCCACAAAAGACTGGCTGCTGCAACACTCAATCTATTCTGTGAAAGAGTTCCTTGACTGGAGGAATAACGCAGCATCAGAACATCCATAACCATTGTATTTTCTTTTTTTTCTTTCTGTTTGTTGATGTATGTAATAATTTGACTCTATTGCTTTTCTCTAAGAAAATGTTAATAAAGAATTCTTTGATTTGATTTTGATTTGAGTAGTGCTAATTGAAGGCCTCGTCAAAATCGTACACCTAAGAAAGTTTCTACATAAATCCGTATTTTACATAGGAAACAGGGTGGAAAAAATATGGAAACATTCTCATAACAACTTCATTTTTTCTATAGATAATCTCATAATTTAATTTTTTTGAGTTATTTTTTCCATAAAATATACTTTTTGTTCAGAATAATTTACTTGAAACCGTTAAATAGCAGATAGCTAATATTGTTCGAATTAGTTGGTTAGTTTTAAATTCAAATGACCACTACTCTGGAAACGACCCCACCCCCTACCACTAGGACCTCAACGACCACATGCCCTACCACTACAACCTCAACGACTACAGCCGCTACTAATACCACTTCAACGACCACACCCCCTACCACTAGGACCTCAACGACCACATGCCCTACCACTACAACCTCAACGACCACAGCCGCTACTACTACCACTTCAACGACCACACCCCCTACCACTAGGACCTCAACGACCACATGCCCTACCACTACAACCTCAACGACTACAGCCGCTACTACTACCACTTCAACGACCCCACCCCCTACCACTAGGACCTCAACGACCACATGCCCTACCACTACAACCTCAACGACTACAGCCGCTACTACTACCTTCAACGACCACACCCCCTACCACTAGGACCTCAACGACCACATGCCCTACCACTACAACCTCAACGACTACAGCCACTACTACTACCTCCAACGACCACACCCCCTACCACTAGGACCTCAACGACCACATGCCCTACCACTACAACCTCAACGACTACAGCCTCTACTACTACCACTTCAACGACCACACCCCCTACCACTAGGACCTCAACGACCACATGCCCTACCACTACAACCTCAACGACCACAGCCGCTACTACTACCACTTCAACGACCCCACCCCCTACCACTAGGACCTCAACGACCACATGCCCTACCACTACAACCTCAACGACTACAGCCGCTACTACTACCACTTCAACGACCACACCCCCTACCACTAGGACCTCAACGACCACATGCCCTACCACTAAAACCTCAACGATCACAGCCGCTACTACTACCACTTCAACGACCCCACCCCCTACCACTAGGACCTCAACGACCACATGCCCTACCACTACAACCTCAACGACTACAGCCGCTACTACTACCACTTCAACGACCACACCCCCTACCACTAGGACCTCAACGACCACATGCCCTACCACTACAACCTCAACGATCACAGCCGCTACTACTACCACTTCAACGACCACACCCCCTACCACTATGACCTTAAGAACAACATGCCCTACAATTAAGACCTCAACAACCACACTCGCTAACACTACGACCTCAACAACCACAACCCCTACCACTACGACCTCAACGACCATACCTGTTAGCACTGTGACCTCAACGACCTCATGCCCTACCACTACAACTTCAATGACCACACCTGCTTGTCCTCCATGTATCGTTAAATTATTGTGTCTTGTGACTTTATGACGTAATACACTTAAACGTAGAAGATAGTGGATCGTCATGAATTGTCACCAAATTTAAGTGGAGCTTGCATCGCAGGTGATCGTTACTTTGCTGTTGGTAGTGTTGAAGTGATTGACACCTTTTACAGTAAGTGCAATTTCACTAATTCTATTATGTAATAGCAATTTTAAAAACGAAAATTCTAGAAATGTCACTTGATATAGGTAATGCTCGATGAGAACTTATGCTCTCAAATTCTATTTGATTTTTAACGTGATGTAAGCCTTGATCCATTTATTTGACCAGTCACTGGGTAGATATAGGTTATAAACAAAATTAAAAAATAATGATACACGTGGCACAAAATGATCTTTCGAAGTCCGGTTTGCGGCAATTAATTGCTATTGAT
This sequence comes from Stictocephala bisonia, assembly GCA_035578905.1. Classification (NCBI taxonomy): domain Eukaryota; kingdom Metazoa; phylum Arthropoda; class Insecta; order Hemiptera; family Membracidae; genus Stictocephala; species Stictocephala bisonia. The sequence goes on from JAQJVL010001835.1 coordinate 115,800, forward strand.
ACCAAACGCGATCCAGGCTTACGTTGAAGATTTTAGTTCAACTCCTCGTGGGTCGTCCTCCTGAAAAGATGTTGCCAATGGCGTCAAAAAGTGTGTCCTTTGTAACCATGATATGTACAAAATCTAACTTTTACAAGTGAAGCTATACAAAAGCTGTGACAACGTTTCATATTTTTTTCCATCCTGTATATATCAATTCAGTGTTGCCCATAGTTTGTAATTATTTACGTAGTTGTTCCCATTTCACATGAGTGACTTGCGTTTATACCAAGAGTGGTATACGTAGGGTGAGTAAATGGGTATACATAGGGTGAAGTATCTTTTACCTCTTAACTCGAGTTTAATGATTCAACGCTTTCGTTCACTCTGGGATCTCAAATATAATATTGAATTTAAGTCCAAGCATTTCACTAATAGAAGTTAAAAGATTTTTTTTATTCGTATATTTCCAACGATACGTGCAATATCATAGGGGTTCGTTTAGTGATCAGCGTTATCTCTTCTACTGGGCAATCAGTCGTGTAACTTAATTTATTCCAATAAGCTGAATAGGTCATCTGTATTTAACCTCGACTGACTTCGTTAACCAAAAAAAATGAAACAAAGAGTACCGAAATGTGTATATTGTCAATGTTCATAATATATTGACTGGATCTCAGTTTGGTCAAAAAGTTTAAGCCACCGTCTAATATGAACAACTTTGTCTGAAATTTTCAAAAATAAAAGGAACAAGATATGTGTTTAAAGGAAGCAAAATACGTGACTAAGTAATTTTACTTATTTACAGTTTACAAATTGCGTCTATCAATCTAAAGATGTGTATAGACGATGGAAAAATAAAAGTAACAAACAAATTGAATAAAAAACTAGCTATAGTATGAAATGAAATGAAAAATCTATTTATTCCTTGATAACATATAAACAAAAATACATTACAAAAATACATGAAATTGATCCCCCACATGGTCGGCTGCCTGGTTGTGGGGAAACGAGTCCAGAACAGTCGGAATGTTGTCGGCCACTACTACTGAATAGCATAAAGAACAGTATAAACTTAAAACTAGTTTGATATAAAAGAATATCAAATATGTGCGTGCGCAATAAGAAGGGACAAATAAGCAATTAATATTTATTGTATCAGGGGCTATCATCAGCAGAGACTTCACACCCACTCACCTACCATTCAAATACGCATTCACAGCCACATTTGCACATACTCACATCACTCCTCTATCACACACACAGACGCACTCTAACAAAAGCACGCACTTACACACATACCCATACAAGCACAACGCAGACATGAAAAAAAAAACACACACACGCACGCGCGTCAGACAAACTACATGTACACACTCCATCGTTCAGAATGTGGGCTGTTGTGCGATAAACTTATATGTAGGAAGAGCGAAAGTAACTTAAAATGTCCACTCTACCAATTTCTACAATCCACTGGTTGACAGATTTGTTATAAACATTTATGCTACATGGTAGAGGATTCTTAATGTGGCGAGGAGCTTTCGATTAAATGATATTTGCGAAATAATGAGACGATGTCGTCGTTATTGTTTTAACCAATCGAGGCGCATTAATTCCGAGATTTTTAGAAGTACGGGTTAAATATGAGTGTTGAATCTGATTGAACATGTTGTTTTTATTTTTGAAACTGTACATCAATAAACTTCTAATATACAGTTGAGATAAATTTAGAACTTTGAATTCATCAAAAAGTAAGTCCGTAGGGAAACGTCGATTTTTTGTAATGCTGATTTAAAAATTGTCTTCTGAGTTATTTCAATAATTAATAATTCAATAATTCTGAGTATCGTTTTATTAAAAGGGAAGCAGATTCATGAAATCGAATAATCCTTTTTTATCTTCATACACCAGCCAACCGTGTCTCTGAAGTCATTAATTACTACAGTTATCTACTGAATGGTGAGATTTATAGGGAAGTGCAATCAAGCGAGTCGTCATTGAAACAAATAGCAATGGTTATTTGTGGCCACATTCAATTAAATAATAGTCGAATGATTTATTTGATGTATTATTGGCTACAATACCTTTCCGCCCATTGCCATCCTAATAGTGGACTTTTCACTTTATTTCACTTTCAGAACACTCATTCAAAGAATAATGCTTGAAACATGAATCAATAACGTTTCGTTCGACTCTTAAGTAACCCATTACGTATTACTACTTCCAAAATCATATCCATATAATAATAAGCTATTGAAATATTGCACAGACCCCAAACATATTAAATCATCGTTACAATCATTTATATCGTATTTTCATTTATTTTATTGAAATATATTTATAAACCACTATTCAAAACAAATCTTCCAAAATTAATGCATACAAATTTTATTTGAAAGAAAAGCTTTATTTGATGTACAATATTTATTTGATGTACATTTTGCAAAACAAGCCTCATCTATAAATAAGCAATCAAAACTCCTATTGCAAAGGTCAGATCAGACAATAAAATAACAATGTTATAAACCACGGCTATTACCGAGATCGTCGTGTGGGTAACTGCACACATCCTATCTAGGCCCATCCTGGAGCCTCTGAATGTTACTGGAATGGCATTTAATACGTCTATAGGTAGATCCAAGGCCTTTCCAATGGCGTCCAGATCACCATTCCTGAACAATCTCGACTAAAGCTCCAGAACTTTCTAGAATTGCATTGGTGCTTTATATAAAAGCACCCCTCACCCGATGATTCAGTCTCAGTGTCAGTGCAAATCTTCGGTCTTTGGCCTGGAGTCGAAGTAACAGAGTCTAACTGTGACAGTTGAAAAACGGTGACAGTTCTAGTGTGTTAAGTGACTACTAGTTGAAAATAACACAAGTTTAATATCAAGCGTTAATTGAATGTTTGTACTGTAATTTAAACCTGTAAATAGCTCATAGAGTAGAGTTAGAAGCCTGGGAGTGGGTTCACCTAGTTATTTTGGACCCAGTGGACCCACAGATAAATATGCTGGACCGTAACAATAATAATAATCTGATGAAATTGCAGTGCCGTAACTTAGTCTGGGCAATTTCCTGAAGTGTATTTAGACATATATAAATTAGAAACGTATATATAATTATATATATTTCTAATAATACAGTATAAGTACTAGTATGATTGCAACAAAATGTTCTAAGAATAACACATGAATAGATTACCCAGATTTCCATTACTTTGGAAGAAATAAGGATGAGTTGGTAATGAGTCTACATGTTTTCTTTATGTCATTCATTATTAATTCGTAAGACGCCGATCGTCAAGATAAAGGTGAATATGAGGGGCGAATGAGTGCGATGAGTGTAGATGAACTAGTGTAGTCATTGATACTAACTAAGGTTAATTGTTCCTCAAAAAGAGCTATTTATTAATAGTCCAATAGCCAGGGCAAACAAGGGACCTTCAGCTTTACGTGGAATCCGAACCACGTAGTGTTGGTCTTATTTTCAGCTAACTGACAAGTCTGACACTCTGTTCTATTCCTTGGAACCTTGACTTCCATCCAATATGTACACCCCAGACTTCTTTAGGAGTATCCAGGTCGATGGCAACCATTGAGCAGACGCTGTGTTGGTATTAAGAGGACCGAGCATAGAACCTAACGCCTGCAATCTCCTTATCACTTTGTCCCCAAGTAACCGGGTTACAGCACTGCGCCACCAGTGCTGACTGTGGCAATGAAATATGGAAGTTTATTTACAGTTATATTCCAAAAAAGTCAAAGATACTGAAAATTTTTTATAAGTTTTGAAAAAATATAAAAAGTTTTTATACACTAAAAATTATATGGATGTATAAGCCCTTGAAACTAATTAAAAAAAGAACAATTAAATGTAAAACATAGCATAATAAACGAATTACTAATGTATAAAAGTATTTATATTGTTCATGAGTAGAAAAGGGACGCCACTACAGGTAAAGAAAGCATATCTTATCAACCCAGTGGTATTATAAAGTTAATAGCTTCACTAATATACCTCAATTTCCTTTCTCTTAAAAATTAAAATTATCACCACCTCAAGGTGCATTTTTAATGTTTTTTTATTTCAAAATTAAAAAAAATCTTCAGTCCAATAAAATGCTAATTTTATATAGTTTTTGTTTATCGTTTGGAATTTTATTATATAAAATGTTTTATGATTGTTAACTTGACCCTTTTTTATGGATAATCATACTCCAAAGTATAATTTCATTAATTCTGTGTTATTGTATAGTTTAACTTGAATTTAAAAGTGGTTCTGTGCCAAATAGAAGTTTTGTTTCCGATAAGAAGTGTTTCGTTTTTCTAATCTCCTCTTAACCCAAACCAAGGATGTACATAGGTATTAAACCTAGTAATATTTGGACTTGATAATAAAATTGTTTTATATTTTAAGCCTGTATGGGCCAAACAACAAATTCTTTCTTTTGGATCAAATAATAAACAGATTTTTGCTACAATTATATAATTTGAGTTTTATTATTTTTTTTATATAAGAAGAGGCCGATCTCCTCCTTAACCTTACTCTGCCTATTGCTCATAGACTATCGATCTGTGCGAGGAACTTATTCAGACATAGTAAGAGGGCAACCAGTACAGTAGAAGGTGAATATTACTGCTAAATCTTCCGATCTAGGCCGGATTCGAACCAGCTAAATCTCTAACCCAAGCTCAAAGTCCTGACGCCTTAGACAACTCGGCCACCGGCTTACCCAAATAATATAGACAAAAATTGTAAAAGAGCAATGTAAAAGCCTAATTTTATTTGGTAGAAAGGTACGCCTATCCCAATCTTTAGTAATAAACGTACTTTTTCCAATCCGACAGGATTATTATTGGAAGTATACTAGTAAGTTCAGCTTGTACAACAAGTTGTCCCGCTCTCTACATAAACGTAACTTTCGAGAGGGCTCTTACGCAAATAGAAGTCCAAATTTGATAAGAGTAGTGTTAAAAAAGAAGACACATTGAGTCACCTCTTAAAATGTAATAGCATTAAAAGACTATATATAAATAATTGTACATCCTGTAAGTTTTAGGAAAAGTTACTTTAAAACTTCATTCGAAAGTGTTTGTAGAAATTATTTCACTAAAGAAACTTTTTTTTAATTGAGTGTCTTCTCTAAAACGTACAAACAATCTCTTGGAAAAGTAATTTTCTGACAAGGACTAAGGCGTTAATTAAAATTATAACTTTAAAATGACTTTTATTAAGAACTGTTTAACAATTAGTTAGATCGAGACAGTAGGTATTTACTTGATAAAAGCATTTGTTTTTCATTGAAAGCTTTTTAAAATAAAGAACCTGGTAAATGTTAATAGAGCCAAATTTTCGAATTTATTTTTAATATTTCATATTTAAAATAAACATAAAATATTTGTTTTATTTTAGTAATGTGCCATAACAGATAACACTTTTAACGATTGGGAAGTTTTATCAGTAAGTTTTTTAGTTGTGAAGTACATGACATGTGAAAAAACAAAAATTCTCTTAAAAATTGTTCTTTACTGCATTATGTTTTTAGTACAAGTTGGGAAAATTGCCATTTTCCACAGTAAAAATATCAGAAAGAATATGTGGGTGGTTATAAAGAAACTGTGAACTATCTATGTACTTAGATCATATTAAGGAAGCTTCTATACTGAGTGTGTCAGTAGGAGTAGATACGAGTAGGTTAGAAAAATAAGGATTCTATGTTGAATATAAAATATCGTTAACATTTTCTTACAACCTCACTAGTAAAACGATGTTAATAGTTTTCATAAAATCTAATGTTACGATAATTGTTATTGCTGGAGAAAACACAATCTGTAGAGAATATCTTAAATGAAAAACGTACTAGTAGTAAACTTAAATTGAATAATCATTCCACATTATCCCGAACGACCATCCTGCGACACCTGGAGCTATGGGTAAACACATGTTGTCGACATAATTACGGGATTTATGGGGAAGGCCAGCCAAGCGAGTGGTCAGTGAGACGAATGTGTAAGTGTTTAGGTACATTCAATTTGGACAGTGTAACATTACTGATTTCACGCTTTGTCTAGTCTTCGGCTACCTAAGTGGACATCTTAGATCACTAGTCACAGCCACTGCTCTCTCCATGTAATAAATGGAACCAACGCGTTATGAGAAAATGTACATAATCTTATATTTTCATTTTTTAAACTAGTGTTTTATCAGAGTATAATAATACACAGTAGTGATATTTTCATTAAAGTGCTGTGGACCCAGTGTGACATGATGCATAAAACTACATCTCATTAATTGTACTGCATCGTGTCTTGCAAATAAGTGGAATAATAACAGCAGAACAAGTCGGCACTGGTGGTGCAGTACTGTAACCCAGCTACTTGGGGACAAAGTGTTTGGGAGATTGTAGGCGATAGGTTCCATGCTCGGTTCTCTAAATACCGACACGGCGTCCGCTCAATGGTTGTCATCAACATTGACAGTACTAGAGAAGTCTGGAGTGTCCGTGTTGAATGATAGTCAAGATTCAGGTGTTGTGTAGCGGAGAGAACTGACTGAGTGTCAAACTTGTCAGCTGAAAATCAGACCAACACTACGTGGTTCGGATTCCACGTTAAGCTGTAGGTCCCATAGTTGTCCTGGCTATTGGGCTATTAATAAATAGTCCTTTCTGAACTAAGTCGAACTCAGATAGTAACAATGACTACACTCGTTCATCTACACTCATCACACTCATTCACTCCTCATATTCGCCCATATCTCTACGATCGGCGTCTTAGAAATCAATAATGAATAATAATAATAATGAATAATAGATGTAGGTCTAAATTGAGCAGATATACGCGTTACTCTGCTCCCGCCGCTAGGATCGCTAGCGTCGTGCTTGTCTCCAATTTTTAACGGAGTGTCGCTACTGTCTGTTTTTATACTGTGATATTATTCTAACAAGCATTCATAGTTAGATGTAAGGGTGTTTTCTTGTTCGTACAAAACGACTACAGCTGATCTTGTTATTATTGACGTTGACAACGAAATATAGACTACATTCATTTTGAAGAAAAAATAACGTATGTAGGCTACATTAGGTGGAGTTAGGTTATGTTTATTTATATTAAGTTAGGTTATGTTGGATTAAGGCCGGGCACGTCAGAAGAGTTGGGCCCACAAACAACCAATCACCAAGTTTTGAAACTTATGTAAGCTTGTTGTACAGTTCTTTGTAACTTGATGTATTGTGCATGTATGCAGTATATCAGTTTGTCAATCTTATCTAAATATTTTTTACATTGAATATGGTTTAATTTTATTATTTTTTTTCTCTTGTAGAAAAGACCCACGAAACATTTTAACTTGTACATGTTTTGAAACAGTAAATTACTGAAAGAAATCTTAAACATTTAGAAAGACTAAATTTCAAAATAAATTATTTTGAAAATGTATTAAAAGCTGTTTTGAAACTTTTTTCTGATATTATCTGGTTCCATAAGGTATAATTAACTAGTAAAATGAAAACATATATGTAAATATTTAACAGTTAATCCAAACAAATTTAAAATATTTTGTTATGAGTGATTTTCCTGTTGTCACTATCAGTTAATATTAGTATATTTGAAAATGAATTTCACTAGTATAGAAATATAAAAAAGTATATCTTTAAGGCTCTGCCATAAATAGTTTACATATTTTACTGTAATACTTTTCCATACTTTGTTTTTAAAGTACATATTTGTTTTAGATTCTAAAAGGTTTTCCTTATAAATTCGGAAATGTACGTGTATAATGGTTTAAATAGCAACATGTAAAAGTGAACATAAGTTAAATATAAATAAATAATCCTCAAATATGATATATTTTTATTTTATCCGTTTATACACAAACTGAGAAAAATGTATTGAGACTTAAAAGCATATTATATGAATCTCTTTAAAGTTGGATAATTTTGTTATTAGTCATGATTAATTTAATAGTCATAATTTTTAATTAATAAATAACATTTTAACGAAACATGCAAATAAATCAAAATGCAACTTTCCTCTAAATAGAGAAACTGATATTGTTACAAGAGACGTGAATGAAATCAAATGAATGATACTAGCAAATGTATTACGCCATACATATACTTCCGTTTCCGCCCACGTGTCGACTTGGGCAGGAGAACGGCACGTATACATCACTCGGACTGGGTCATTAGGTACTTATGTCCCACTTTGACCACCCACGAGAGTGGTCCATGGAACAACCAGGCAGTGTAGTCTAGTGAAATATAGCTGGCTAAGTGGAGGAGGCCCACTCTGTCTGAGCAACCTATCCTTAACACTAGAGACCCCCTAAGGGACCGATTGTGGTCCATCACTTAACTCCACTATAGTGTGATGAAAGAAAGGATGATTTATTTGGATGTTTACATTTTGTATTATAATACGAATTATTATATGTGTTTGGTATATTTATTAAAATTTGTCAAATACTTTTATGTGTACAGTTCATTTAATTAATAAGTTAGTATTCAACTTTACAATATGACATATTATTATAAAAGTATAAGAACAAATAATTAATATGTTATGGTATCCTACAAAAACATTAATTATACAAAATTATATTTTTTAAATAATTAACATACATTTCAAATAAAAATGGTTAAGTGATTTCTGTTGTAGTAAATAATTTTTTTCATAAAAAAGTATTTATTTATATTATTAACTATATTTATCAATATAGTTCAACTAGTGCAAAAAAATAAGTACTCGTATATTTATCTAAAGAGAAAAATAATTACTTTTTTCCAATTACTTTTATTCCTAGACTTTATTTTAAAAGACTACAAACCTTCAGAAGACATATATTTTAAATGTTTAATAATTATAAATAAACGTGTGAAAAATATCCGTATCTCAGTAGAGGCACTTCAATAATGTACATGGGGAAGTGGATAATTTCATTATGTATCAAATACAAGAAGGAAACAATGTTCTTTGTTACAAGAAAAAGTAGTTTGAAACCATATTTTATAGATTATAAAAATAAGTATTGTGAATGAAAGAATAATTGATATTTATTTGAAAGTTAATATAAAACTATAAGCAATACTATTTAGTTTTATTACAATAAATTAGTGTAATTTTACCTATTTTTGAAATAGTATAGTTGTTTCGAGAAAATAATTTGTGACAGGCCTACATTAAAACTTTGAAGCACCATCTATTTTCTCGATTAACTTTTTTACATTACTATTCTTTTTTTAATTTTAGCATAGTACACACAATTATTTTTGTAGTCCAAAGTTTGTAATTAATTTATATCTGGTAGAGTGCCTACTGTACTATCACTTAAGGGAGCAGTACAAAACTATTATTTTAAGTTATTATTGTCATAATTAAATTTTAAATTTAGTGAAATTTTAATTGTTATCAATATTGTTCGTTCCCAAAATGATTTACTTCAATCCTAATTCAATAAACGTATGTTCAAATTTGAAAATAAAAATAATGTTCCTTGTATCCAGGCCCTAGGGGTTTTCACAGACCTGTGGCTGCAAAGCACAGATAAACCTGATTTTAATATTTAAAAACAAAATTAACTCCATTATTCATACATTTCAGTTTAAATATGGATATCAGACACTCGAATTGAAACCCTGATATAGTGTTAGAGAAATTTTAGGGACTGTCAAAACGAAATACTTCATGCAATTTTGTAGATACTCACCACATGTCAATAAATACTACCTGGAAATGTGTAGGTATTTATAATAATGTTAGAAAACAGTTTCATAACCGGTGGGGCATTCTGGAACTAATCTGGAGACGACATTTTGGAAAATGAATATTTAACAAACAAATTAGTATTATATAACGATTTTACTATAGTTTTATTAGAAATGAAGTGAATGAGATCAGCTCTTTTATATCAAGGCTTAAACACTTTAGTTTGATAATGAACTTCATAATGATACATTGGAATAAATTTAATTTGAAAACTCAAAGGAGGTAAGTATAAAATATTAATTTAAACAAGGAAATATAATATTAACTGAAACACACATTAGTCTAGTGAACCAAATTGTTCATATTGGCAGCCGTACGGTGATTAGAAACTAGGGCATGAGATATTGTCCCTTATATTGGCCCTATGATTCCAATATCCTTAATTAATAACCCTACTATGACCTGCCAATAACATTCCTAAGCGGTGTTGGTGAGGGCATTATAATTTCCTACTTATTGAATTGTCATATGTATAATTAACAGTATGTAGCTTTAATACATACAATACAATGGCGGACGGGTATATTTGTATGGTTTAGACATAAATAACTAAAAATAGTTTTTTAAGTATGACCTTCGATAGAATAATCAAAACAATGTGATCATGATAATATACGACAGTGGAAAGTACCTGCAGTCTTTTTTTGGCCCCATTGTAATTGAGAAAGCATTTGACAATGGCGCATTTTGCATAAACTAATCTGTAATATATGCAATTATGTTTTAATATAAAAATCCTTTACATTTCTTGTAAGATTATATAACGAATTTCATAACAATAATTAGACAGTGGTTCTTTATAGATAGGTATTTCTACATATAATACTGATCTACGTATAAAAGTTAATTATTTAGAGCAGTTTATTGCAATTATTTCACATAGCATACCGAATATCCTATCATTATCCCACTATTACTCTCTCTAAAAAAAAATGAAAACAAGATACAAGAGTAAACTATTTGTTGTGAATATATCTTGTGAATTTTTTGATAATTATTGTTCTCCTCTCTCCAAATTAAAATCTTTATCTATTTTTATTGAGTTGTCAGTTAATTATTTAAATAAATAAAAGAATGTCCCATTCATCTTAATTTGTTTATTTTAGGATATTTATGTACTTAGAAAGTCTCATTTGTCTTTTTTATTTCTAGGCATATGTTTCCTTCCGTTACTTATAATATGACACAAATTTAAAATTCACATATTTTATTTTCGATAACTAATGTGTTTGTTTTGCTGATGAAAGGTATCTATAAGTTTTTAATCCATCGTAAATATACCCAGCTAATAGTGTTCAAAGTTCAATTCTAAGATTATTCCCAAAGCAATAAACAAATCTCATATATGCTACAAGATCTCAAAGAAATAACTTTAAAACTACTGCAGTGGGTTATTAGAGGAATATTTGAACCGTAAACTAATTAATTTGTGACTTTTGTGATTTATAATAGTTAAAATAGGTTCTACAGTATGTTCTTTGCATGTATAATTTTCAAATCATAATAATCATGCAATAATTATAATTTTATATTTATTTATATTTACAAATTTGTTTTTATATCTTTAAAGCCATTTAATTAAATACATAGTCGGCACTGGTGGCACAGTGCTGTAACTCAGCTACTTGGGAACAAAGTGTTTGGGAGATTATAGGCAATAGGTTCCATGCTCGGTTCTCTTAATACCGACACGCGTCCGCTCAATGGTTGTCATCAACGTAGACACTACTAGAGAAGTCTGGAGTGTCCGTGTTGAATGGTAGTCAAGGTTCGGGTGTTGTGTAGGGTAGAGAACTGAGTGTCAGACTTGTCAGTTAGCTGAAAATCAGACCAACACTACGTGGTTCAGATTCCACGTAAAGTTGAGGTCCCATAGTTGCCCTGGCTATTGGGCTATTAATAAATAGTCCTTTCTGAGCCAAGCCGAACTCAGATAGTAACAATGACTACACTCGTTCATCTACACTCATCACACTTATTCACTCCTCATATTCGCCCATATCTCTACGATCGGCGTCTTAGAGATGAATAATGAATAATAATAATTGTAACTAATTATATAACGTGGTGCTTTTATATTACATTTATGTACATATGTGACATTTAATACTATCAATAAATTTTAAATTGAATAAACGTTGCAAAATTATCACTACGCAATGATAAAGGTGTTGATAATATCAATATTATTTCTATATTCTATAATTTTCCATTACATTTTGATTAAATATTCTGAGTACACAAAGATTTTGTATGATTACAAAATAAATTATATAAAATCAAAGGTAGTCTGACTAATAATACTAACTTATTGGTTAATGATATGTCAATTATAACATAAAATACTTTCTGCACAGTATCCAGCTGTCAGTTATAAAACTTGAATGTCCAGTAGATGGGTTTCTCTTACTCAAATAGCATTATAAATCTCCACCCGAGGCCTACATTAAGAGTTATAATTATTTTGAAACCAAGTTGCGTTTATTGAGACTTTAAAAACCAGTTCATTCAAAATAATTGACATAGACTGCACTAATTGGAAGATATTTGACACTGATAAATAATATTTATGTTTTCTGCCTTGTATTTGCATACGGTCAAATGGAAATAATATTTCACTTCAAACAGCGCACACTTCTACCAATCGTTGAACGCTTTCTGTTTATTTTGCACGTCCACTTCTCTATGTCCGCCTTATCGATTGGACAGATTAAAACAATTACTATTGATACTGTAACAACTTAAATGGTTAAATTATCAATCCTATTGCAATGTATTAACACAAAATTTCACAATATATTAAAGATTATTTAATATTGATTTAAAAATATATTTTTAAACTAATTTTAATTTAATTATTTTATTCTTGTTCTGATTTTGCATAGCAAATAAGTAAAATAACTCAAAAAATTATGTAACAGGGGAATATTCAGTTTGAGCTCTCTGCTTATAAATATTCACCAAAAAATCTAGAAAATTAAACCATTTTTTATGTTGTCTTCGAGCAAAGTAACTGCTAAAATTTACAATTTAATGCTGCATGGTATAAAGTACCATAGCAAACTGTCTTTCAGGTCAGTGGCACACTTAAGGACATTAACATATATTATATTACATCATTTTGATGGTCTTATATGTGCTTTATGACACATTTATGTCATTAATATGTCATGAGATGATAGTTAACCTGCTTCTAGCTTGTATTTATTCGCTAAAACAGTTTGTTATATACTTTTTTCGAGAGCCATCTGGCTTAATTTTCATCTTACATTAAGGACATTTGTACTGTAAGAGGTTAACCTTAATTATAGATTCACTTAATTTATAAAACAACGTTTTCGGGAATTTCAAACATACATGCAATATTAACATACATATAAGATTAAAGTTTTGAAAGACAATTCTTAAAAAATAATAACTGCCATTTTGAACAATAAATAATATTATATAAAGCGTAATACCAGCTGAGTAGTATCAGGAGGATGCGTAGCACATACCATAATGCTGTAATTGATACTTTGTATCATAACGGTGTTTAAATTAGGCCAACCAATATATTTATAGAAACTTACTGAATCAGTGTTCAACTAATTGCCCATATATAGATACTAGCTGTACCCGCCCGCTTCGCCGGTCATAATATTGAGTTTTGATTGTATCATTGAAATGTGCAGCAACCTTTCAGTTTACACAGTATCCAATTTACAACAGCTGATGTTTTGTGTAGTTTACTACTGTACTCAATTATTTTTAATTTTGAAAGTTTTGCCTACCACAATTTTATTCTATTTGTTTTTATTTAACAGCTGTTAATCAAATAAATCAATCAATTAATATAGCTTCACAAGAAATCAAAACATAAAAATATAAACAGTTTAAAAAATTAACACATGGTTTAATTTAATTTTGACATATTTAAAACCCACAGCTGATATTCTTTTTATATTTGACTTATTATACCTTCATGCATCCTGCTATTTGATTAACATTGAAACTTTATAAGTCCAAGGGACGGAGCCCTGAGGGATTAAAGAAACGGGAATAGGACAGAAACCTTCTCTGGGGTATATAGAACAACTTCCCCAAGTTTCATGGCGATCGGCTGGACGGTTTGGTAGCGCATAAAGGACAGACAAACATACATTGGATTATATATATATATATATATATATATATAATAGCTATACCCGCCCGCTTCACCGGTCATAATATTGAGTTTTGATTGTATGATTGAAATGTGCAGCAACCTTTCAGTTTACACAGTAGCCAATTTACAACAGCTGATGTTTTGTGTAGTTTACTACTGTACTCAATTATTTTTAATTTTGAAAGTTTTGCCTACCACAATTTTATTCTATTTGTTTTTATTTAACAGCTGTTAATCAAATAAATCAATCAATTAATATAGCTTCACAAAAAATCAAAACATAAAAATATGAACAGTTTAAAAAATTAACACATGCTTTAATTTAATTTTGACATATTTAAAACCCACAGCTGATATTCTTTTTATATTTGACTTATTATACCTTCATGCATCCTGCTATTTGATTAACATTGAAACTTTAGAAGTCGAAGGGACGGAGCCCTGAGGGATTAAAGAAACGGGAATAGGACAGAAACCTTCCCTGGGGTATATAGAACAACTTCCCCAAGTTTCATGGCGATCGGCTGGATGGTTTGGTAGCGCATAAAGGATAGACAGACAAACATACATTGGATTTTATATATATAGATATATTTGACACATTTTTAAAGCCTTTAGGAATATTCCAATTGTATAACCCTTAAAGTTGTTGTGGTCAGAGTGTAACTGTTTATATATAAGAGTCTTTTAGAGAGGTATTGTAACGTCTGCCTATTACTCTATACATATTAAAGGTTATAAATTGTTGAATAAAAGCATCAAGAGGGTGCTAGAAAGCGTATGTTCACGTTACTTTATAAGTTGTTAACATAATTTATGAGTGTATTGATTACTTTAATTAAAAAGGTAAACATACTTTTAAAATTTGTAACTAGCGTACAAAAGATAATATAACAATAGTAACCAATGTAAAAGTTTTAGTAAAAGCAACTAAGCCACAATAAGTTCAATATTTCACTATACATTTTAAAATTACAAACAACTAGTTCCTAATTAGCCGTGTTTCCATTGAAGTATTAGTTTCCATCAGAAATAGTCAGCTGTATAAAAAAACACTCTTAATGAAGCAAATATTGACTTAAGCCTGAAGCTAAAACATCTTCTAAGAAGTTATTTTTAAGCTTGGTTTTTAATTAAAATCTTGACAGTCATCTCCTAAGTGACCATCCCAAGAAATATTCTTTTACGCCTTCCAGGAAGGACAAAGTTATCTTTTAATTGAAGAGTTAATGACAGCTTCCTTCCTGCAACTAAACGTTAACTAATCACTTTTTATAGAAAGATAAAAAATGAATCTACGTTGAAAATATTTTATGGGATTTATTATTATTTTAAATATATATTTATAGTTAACTATTACATATATATCTATATATACAATTAATAAAGTCAGGAACAATTACAAATTTCAATATGTAATATAATGTAGTTAACGAATAAAGTGTACAATTATTTATATTAATAGATCAAACTTAGGTCCTAATAATTATTCAAGTGATAGTTATTTAATTTAATTGGTTTGTTTTATTTATCTTTGTAATATTTGTAGTAGACATATGCTGCGAGCTTTACTTGTAATATATTTTCAAGATGATACTTATTTTTTTAAGTAAACAATCATCTTTTTTAGACCATTTTAATAGCTTAGCACAGTTAATATTATTAATTAAACTATTACGAAAGTCGCACACTAAAATTACTGACGTAGTTGCAAAGTGCAAGCAGAACATAATTATTAAAAAAGATTATTTCTCTCCACGTGGAAATAATCGAGAATATGCCTATGCGCAGTCTACACATAAACGTAGGTGACGTCATGGAATCAGTTTTCATGCGCAGTTCTCTACTAACACAAAAACGTAGGTGACATCAAGGAGATAGTTCTCATGTGTAGTCCTCTACATGTGAACGTAGGTGAAATCAAGGAGATAGTTCTCACGTGTAGTCCTCTACATGTGAACATAGGTGACATCATGGAGACAATTCTCATGTTTAGTCCTCTACATGTGAACGTAGGTGACATCAAGGAGATAGTTCTCATGTGTAGTCCTCTACATGTGAACATAGGTGACATCATGGAGACAATTCTCATGTTTAGTCATCTACATTTGAACGTAGGTGACATCAAGGAGATAGTTCTCATGTGTAGTCCTCTACATGTGAACATAAGTGACATCACGGAGACAATTCTCATGTGTAGTCCTCTACATGTGAACATAGGTGATATCACGGAGACAATTCTCTTGCGCAGTCTACTACTACAAAAAACACAAAACTAACACAAAAACTAACACAAAAACGTAGGTGACATCAAGGAGATAGTTCTCATGTGTAGTCCTCTACATGTGAACGTAGGTGAAATCAAGGAGATAGTTCTCATGTGTAGTCCTCTACATGTGAACATAGGTGATATCACGGAGACAATTCTCTTGCGCAGTCTTCTATACATGAATGTAGATGACGTATAGAGATATTTCTTATGCGTAAGTCCTGCTCATATGGTACGTTGGTGACATCATGAAATTGGTTTGCTCCACCTTTTAATAAACCGCATCGTTGACTGTTCTTTTACCTCATTTATATGGACGACTTTGGACGTCCTCCCACCCACCCTTGCATGAATGCTCTACAACGGGCCTTCGTTGACTGA
This sequence comes from Stictocephala bisonia, assembly GCA_035578905.1. Lineage (NCBI taxonomy): Eukaryota > Metazoa > Arthropoda > Insecta > Hemiptera > Membracidae > Stictocephala > Stictocephala bisonia. The sequence continues at coordinate 132,342 of JAQJVL010001835.1, forward strand.
CCCTCAACCTCCCGTTGGCTATGTTACGAGTCAAAAGTGCTCATCAGCAACCCTCCTACAATGGAACGTTAGTGACGTTACAGAGTGTGTACTTTTGAATATTTCCCACTATTCAAAAAGTGGCAATAATTAATTGCCACTTGGTGATGTCATGGAGAG
>JAQJVL010001835.1:140000-141969 GCA_035578905.1 Stictocephala bisonia
GAAAACAGGGACTTCCTTTTGCCAAGCACAGTAGTTTCTATCTTTTCCTTTGTTGAAAAGATTTTATCTTTTATCTACTTTGCACAATTTATCTACTTTGCTTTTCACTTTTTTTGATGAACAAGCTTGTGCATCTGTTGAATTATTGAACATTATTATTTTTGCCTTTTTCTGGGGAGTTGTGTTATTTTTAATACGCCCCTTAGTCCATTTAACAGGTTACTACTATACGGTATTCGTTTGTAGTCTCAACTGAATCTGCTTTTGTTTAATGAAGCACAAGTTTTCCAGGTTTGTCTCCAGGAAGATTGTCATCAAGGTAATTTTCATCGATGTCTTCAAAATTGGACACTTACTTAATCTACTATGTCAGAAGGTAACTGTACAAATTTAGTAAGTCTTTAAGTATTAACAGACTCTATAAAATCTCGATCATAATGCTTCAACTTTTATTTTAAAATATGATTGATTTGTCATATCTAAAAAGAAAATAAAAATCTATAGTATGAAGAATTTAGTTATTTTACTTGGCAAGTACCAAGTGGATATCTTATTTTTAAATCATTCATTTACTAACCTAACAGGTGTAAAAACCATATATTTTAATTTCCTAGCCTATAAACTAAACAAATTATATGAATAAACCTTTTACAACTAATATTTTATGTATTATCATCACTATAACCATACTAATAATGCAATATTAGCTCATATAACTAATAATCATAAGAACTACCTACATTCTGTTAGTCTACTTATTTGACAGCGATCAGATGTGCACATTATAAAACATATTCAATTCCAGATAAACACAACCTATGAGTACCTTACCAATTAATTACCACAAACTAGACGGTCCACTAACTTGAACATAAAAAAATAAAACATCCCCAACCAGGGATTGTACTACTTATTGTTAATTTTATTGTAATCCACAAATAGTAATAAAATTTAGCACATTTAATATTATAATTTATTGTGAAACTATTAATGAAAAAAGTTAGTAATTTATTCAAGAATCAAGAATAATTTATTTCCTCAAATGTAGGTATAATCAATACATCTCATATACAATAGTTCCATTCTATACTATAAATCAACCCACATAAAGCAAAACAATAGGGCCTCAAAGGCAAGCCTGTTTTGAGGTTCCTTCATATTGAATAATATAACCTGCTGTCATCAGAATTTAATAATGTTTTCCTATGGAAATATACTTTTTTAAATATAATCAGTGCAGTCTTAAATAACAGTTTGTCTTTATAAAACTCAAAAAAGCTAGACACAAAATAGTTATATGGTACATAAAAAACAAATTATACAACAGCTACAATAACAAAATACAATAATAATATAAATAAATAATTCTTTTTACCCATGAAGTTATGTTAAATTCAGCAACGCTTCTATGTTGACTATTTTTGGATCTGTAACCTATTTACAATAAATATTTCTACATTATAGGTAATTTAAAAATTATTTCAAAATATAGAATATATGTATGTTTGTATTATATTATATTATATCAAATTATATTATTTTTAGGTGAAGTGGGATCTGTTATCTTAATAAAAAAAACTGACAGATACAAGCTAATAAATGTGTACATTTTTAAGTTGGTTACAAATGCCTCAATCAGTTTATCAACATAGTACGTGTGTAGGTTGTTGGTAGGGTCTTAGCCTTCAAATTTCTTTTGGCCTAACATTAATCATATAAACTCTGATTAAAGCGTTTTTCAGTTATGAAACTATTGATATGGGCCTAAGAACAGTTTTAAACAGAAAACATAACATGCAGAAGTATGCATGATAGTACATGTGTTTGACAAGACCCAGTGATCAGGAGATTACCATATCATGTCCACGTGTAATTGGCTGTGTTTAGCATATCAAATGTTTGCTAGTACAAATTGGACTAGCAAACAATTATTGTGTTTTTCGAGCTAACGAGCATATTATTTTTTGTG